>CAWUFW010002737.1:1975000-2075429 GCA_963921515.1 Calotriton arnoldi | reverse complement strand
CTATAGGACCTCTTAATGAACCCCCTCTGAAGGAGCTTCCACCGCCCCCTACAACCACATCAGTCTTGGCACAAATCCATACCAGATCCTCCCCCAAAACCTCAATAAGGAAATCACACCAACGAGGGGGAATGATCTCTCACCCCTGAGTGTTTCTTCAAGGGACCCTTCGCCAAATCCACCAGCTAAACGCACTAGAGCAGGAGGTGCTGTTACCAAAGTTAAAACCAAACACCCCAAAGCCACTCGTGCACCCAAAGCTAAAGGTCCTCACCCACGGGTGTCTCCAACTAACCTCAGGACACGGGTATCTTCGAAGCCTCCTAACATTGTAGGGAGCCAATTGAACCCAGACGACTTTCTCTGGTCAGAAGTGACCATAAGATTAAACAACACAATGCTCCCTATTTTAGCCAAACTGACCCAAATTGAACAGCGCTTGGCGGAGTTAGAGTCCCAAAACCGTTCACTGCTTGCCCAGGCATTCTTGACAAACAATCACCCCCGGAAGCATCTCTAACTAGAGGCCCATTACAGTCAAAAGAAGCAGGGGGCGACTCTTCTTCCAATAATCTTGCGCCCGACGTCCACGCTTCCGGATGATACCTCTAGTGTTGCAGCACAGCTCCCAAATGCAAACACAAACTTTAATTTGCCAGTGGGCACCCAGAACTGCCAAGGGATGAGCGAAGGGAACATAGCGCGCTACCCAACTTCAGCCAATAGGGAAGAAAGTGGGTACAATAACCCAGCAGGAGCATCTGGGAACACTTTGGGTGAACTCAGCAATTATAAGCAACAAACCCTCCACCTTCCACCTGCTGCTGCCCCACTGGTTCTGGTTTTGGCTAACGTCCCCCCTCCGAGAAGATCAGAGAGAATCCACAGGCCAATTAATGGATAAATGTCTCCATTGGTTATTAAATAATGTGATTGTTACAGAGAGGGGAAGCATCAGCTGACCAATGAAATCATTATGGCCAGGAGAACTGAATAGGTGGGTGGTTTAAGGAAATCTTTTTCTGGTGATTGTGTAGTTGTGAATTTTAATAATGCTTACACGGGGCGTATGCTCTTAAACAATCTTCATAGTTTCCCCCAAAGAAGTCCCAGATAACACTTCTACCGCTGGAATACTTTTACAATGACCACGATGTACTACCAAGAAGAGACTATAGGCATAGAATAGCGCTCTCACCTTCTAGTGTGAGAGGAAATGTGTGTCCTATTATTAATGGTGGGATCAGATTGCACAATAGATTTGACGTCCTTTCGAATCTGGAAGCCTGCGACTGACTGACTTCAATTTCCCCTTCAGAATCAGTAAAGGTAGCTACTATGGCTTCTGTAGAGGTCACTTCGCCGACGAGACTATTTAGCAAACTACCTCTTGAGAACGTTTCTATAGCTGTAACTCTGACAGATGAAACTTGTTCGTCACAACTAGAAAAGGCAGCTACCATTGCCCCAGTAGAGGTCAGTGTACCATTAAGTTCATGTACTACACATGCCCACAAGAATGTTCCTGTAGATGTAACTCCTTCGCCTAGTATCCAGGAGTATAGTTCTTTATCCCGCACGATTGACCTAGAGGGAGTTGAGGGAGCCAGTACTTCTATGATATCCTGGAATGTGGCAGGCATAGCCTCCAAAATAGGGAATCTAAGCTGGCTAAATGAGTGGCAATCTATGGAGATAATAGCCTTCTAGGAAACTTGGTCTAAAGCCCAGTTTTCTTTACGGGGTTTCGTACCTTTCACTCCCCGGCAATTTTAACATCTTCCGGACGGGCGAAGGGGGCCTCTTAACATTAGTTTCAAATACCATAACTTTTAAAGTAAAGCAGGTTGGCCCCACACATAGTCATTTCCAGATTTTCCAGTTTGATAGTACAAAACAAGACACTTGGTTAATTATCAACTATTATAATAATGATTTTGGTAGGAACATGAAAGATGTGCCCACCACCTTAGAGACAGAGATTGAGAAACTTATCACTGCCAAAAGCAGGGCTAGTATTAATCTCTTATGGGCGGGGGATTTTAACATTCATCTTTGTAAATTTAATGGGACAAGGGTATGTGGAGTAATAGATACCTATGGTAATCCCCTCCCACACTTCATACATAGTGAGTACGGCGAAACCCTAAATAAACTTCTTTATAAATGGAACTTGGGCATACTAAATCATGCGAAAGAGGGCCGGCAGGGGATTACTTTTAGAAGGGGCCTTCAAGAGTCTACCATTGATTTTATCCTAGCCTCAACACATCTACAGGGTAAAGTGGCCCACACAGGATCTCGTCTTTCTTGTTATAGTGACCATGCCATCCTATGCATCCACTTAAGTATTTTATCCAGAGTTAAAGATCACAAGAAGACAGTAGAAGGCACGGCGCTGTCTAGGAAAAACGGTTATCAGCTGAAATGGTCACAAGTTAATAAGTTAAACTTAGCCCCTGAAATATTAACCCAAGTTAAGGCAGAAATATTATCATGTATGGGAGAGAATTCATCCCCTACCTTCTTGGTTGGTCAGTTCTGTGCCCTCTTGGCGAAAATAAAGGTTGCACTTACACGTTTTAAGTCTCTAAATGCCCCTATAATTAGGGGTGGTTTGATGCAGCCTGTTCTGCAACAAAAAAGCCCTTGTAAACGCACTAAACGCTTACCCCAGAGATCCCATTAAGATCTCCATGTTACGTAAAGAATATACATTAGTCAGGAGGGATAGAGAGAAGGATCTTAGGGCACAGGCTTGGGAGGAGCTTGAGCAGGCAGCTATCTCAGGCAGCAGTGGTGATTTCTGGCGAATAGTGAATGCCCCTCACTTTAAAGACCTTAGTGATCCAACATTGGATGTACATGTGGACGAAGAGGCATGGGTCAGTCATTTTGAGAAAATATTTGGCTTAGTAAGCACCTTAGATCCCTCGAACTCAAGCCCAGAACTAGTAACTCAGATTGGGCTAACTTTTCAATAGGGGAAGTTAGAAAGGCATTGGAGGCCTGTGTCCCCGGTAAAGCGCCGGGGCCTGATGGTGTTCCAATTGACCTTTTCCAGGACAATTACGACATGTGGGTCCCACTGCTAACAAACATCTTTAACAAAATCCAGTTAGTGGCTACCCTTTGTCCTGGAACCAGAGTATAATAGTCCCTATCTATAAAAAGGGGAGAGGGGATCCCCAGCAAACTATCGCCCCATTTCCCTTCTTGATACTTCCGCCAAACTAATGGGACGGGTCCTTCTAGCAAGACTAGAAGATTGGGCTGAAACACATAATATCTTTATGAAAGCACAATATGGATTTCATAGGGGAATGGGGACGGTCGACCAGTGTTTAAACCTATCCTTATCTATAGGGAAATATACCAAGGCAAAAGGTGGGAAGATCTATATGGCATTTATGGATTTGACCGCAGCCTTTGATTGTGTTACACATCAGAGGCTGTGGTCTATGATGAAGTAGATGGGTATAGATCCGTTGATAATTGGTTTTATCCATCGGTTGTATGCCAGCGCCAGCGCCTGTGTCCGGTATGGTAGGAAGGGGAGTGTACACGTTCTTTCAAAATCGAAAAGGAGTAAGGCAGGGATGTGTTCTCGCCCCGTTTCTTTTCTCCATCTATACAAACGGGGTAGAGTCCGCCATGACCGCCTTGCCTGCAGACATGCCCAAATTTAATCGCACCCCCTTCCTATCCTGGCGTACGCTGACGATGCGGTGCTGATGGCTAGAACAGGGATGGCTCTTCAACATCTAATTTCGGCCTGTTCCACCTTTATGACCTCCCTTGACGTAAAAGTAAACAAATCTAAATCCTTCATAATTGTTGCAGGCGCACCTAGAGGAGCAGAAACATCCCCACTTCCAGCTGGCAGGAAGGAAAATTGAGGTGGTAGACTCCTTTTCATATCTAGGTGTCCTTTTCGATAAGAACCACTCATGATCTAATTTGGTGACTGCTAGAGTCCAAGGCATGGAAAGGAGTACAAATGCTATTAAAAGATTTGCTAAAAAGCTAGGAGGTAGTCCCCTGGACATAATCAAAAGTATTTACACTGCAAAAACAAAGGCTGCAGCAACATATGGGGCAGGAGTGTGGGGGATGGTTGATCCCAAACCATTACAGCAAGTAGAAGACAGCTTTTTAAAAATCGAGTGTCCTTACCCCAATCAGCTCCAAACTATATAGTGCATCTTGAACTGGGGCTCCCTTACCTGACTGACAGTATAAGATTGGCACCAGTTCTGCTGTGGTTGTCAATATGGCAGAGGACCACAGTAGATCTGACCCAAAGTATCATCAGGGACTGCTGCAAATTGGATCATTACAAGAGGATTGGGTGGCTAAACTATGTGGAGGATCAATTGAATGCTTTGGGGACTGGGAGAACTATTCCAAAACCCTCTCTCCTGTAGAAGGGTTACAAAGGGGAAAATAACGGAATTATTCACTAAGAGAGCAAATTATATTCGAAGGGAAAGCAAGCGATTACAAAACTCCTCTATTGCATACGACTTGGTTCCGGCTAGACCAGGGAAGGTTTCCACTATCTCTCTCGTATTAACAACGCGCAGCATAGATTTATTCTACTGCGCTTACGTATGAACATGATCCCGTTACTTTTAGGGTACCCAGAAAAGAGATATAAACTGGAAGATTTGGCAGCCTGCCCCTGCAATGACCTTGCTGTGCAGTCAGACCTCCACATCTTATTATTTTGCAAAAACTACTCTGACGAAAGGAAATTATATATCCTCCCAATCCTGAGGTACCACAAATTTAAACAGTGTCGGGTGGCTATCTATTTCTCAAAGGCCCTTTTAGACCCATTTGTATGTTTCTCGGTAGCCTCATTTTTATGGGCCTGCTTTAGAAAGAGGAAAATGGCGGCAAAGCACCCCATCAGTATTTGATTAACATAAATTGGTGCCATAAATTTATTATAGTTCTAAACCTTGCCCCTAAGAGATTTTAGTATTGTTTTACCCTATTTTAACTGATTTTACATGGTTTTAATCGAATTGTTCACTATGATCATGGCAAATTTGTTTAATCGTTTTTAAAATCTTGTATACACAACTATATATTTGTGATGAAACCTGTATGATGTTTTATGTCTTTATGGTCTGTTTTATAAAAGATCGAATAAAGCTGTGTGAATTGAATTGAATTGATCATAGTCATGATAGGCTGTTTGATGTAGGAGCCTCTTGTGTTCTTTTATTTTGCAGTGCAAAAGAATACCATTAAATTGCAGAAGTGATGCTTTATTTTCTCATTTTGCAGGCTTTTTTTCTTTTTGTATTTCTTTTTCCTTTTCTGTGTGATTTTATTTGTTTCATTGTATGTTCAATAATTGTATTTTCTAAAACTATATTATTTAACCCCTTGACCGCGATAGGAATTCCGCTTGTGTGCTGGACATTCCGATCGCGGGTGGAGTCGTGACGAGCTCAGCTCGTCATGCGCACAGTGCTACCGCGCAGCATGACGAGCTGAGCTCGTCATGAGCACGGAAGGGGTTAAGGGGAGATGTGTGGCATAGTTCTTATGTGTTAAGTGCGTCTGGATTGGTCAGAATTTATTCCATTTTAGAATTTTCTGTTATGAATGCTATAGGATTCAAGTTTCCAAGTGAGTTGAACCTGTGCTCCCATATGTTTTACTGTTTGTTTTCTTTACTAGGATAAATACCTCCACCTTAATTTTCTTTGTTGCAACATTCATTTTCTTTATTGCAGTACTGCAGCACCACAGTATGGTATCTCTTTCTACAACGACCTGATGATCAACATCTACACGTTACAATTGAAATGGTGCAACACCCACCAGACCTTGTCTTTCATGGTAATGGTAAAACTATATGACAAGCATGAATTTAAAATAAACCCCTAGAAGAGTAAATTTCCCTTTCTTTCTCCAAAGGGACAGGAACTTCCACTTGAGTAGTCTGCTAAACTCAGGCACATGGGCCTCAGACCACAAATGAGTGCCTCAGCTAAACTCACTAAACTACTCCACCTTGATATGCAGAGATGGCCAAGAATGCCAGATTGCAGCTAAAACGTATTCATAGCTTAAAACTTTTCCTCCCAAACCATGATCTTAAGCTGACCATCAAACACATAGTGATTTTACGAAACACGCTACAGATTGAATTACCTAAATCTCACTCAGCTCCTCTCAAAGCAGTCTTCCATTTTTCAACACATCTGGTCTTCAGTAGAAAAAGATCCAAGCATATCTTGCGACTCCCTTCATCACTAGGTTGGCTTTCCATGGCTCGTCACTCTGCACTTAAGATGATTCACTTGAACAAACCTGAATCCTTTTTAGAAAAACCTCAGCTTTCTAGTAGAAACAGTAAAAAGACAAGCTCCGATCAAGGTGGGTCCTCCTAGGTTCAGGAAGTCTTCCACCTTGAAAAAGCCATACTGTAGAATACTTCCAGGATCTGGAATGCTATTCTGACATAAATATGACAGGCCACATTAATCTCCACATATGAAAGGAATGCCAAACCGCACATCCTAATAGACCTTTCGTAAATCTGTACCCACCAATTGAACCTGGTCTCACTGAACCTACTCTGCAAAGACACTATATCTTTCGGTAGACTTAAATTTGTTCTTTAATTACCTGTTTTTGCTTGTACGCTGGTATTCTAAGCCACTTTCTGTAAAGGAGCTTATCTTATCACTATCTGAGTTCTTTAACTCTACCATCTAATTTTGGGAACTCAGTAATGATAGCCCACGTCAGTTTTATGAAAATATTCAAATGAAAAAGTGAGCTAAGTATTCTCTTGTATTGTTCCAGAGGTTTAAAATATCTTGTGTGAAATGTACAAGCCTTAGGGAGAAACTTTTCTCTCGATAAATACTAAACAGGTAATGGGGACTTGGCTATCAAAAAAATTCCAGTCAAACAAAAACAATTGGTTCCAAGAAAAGTATATCACCTAATCTATAAGGTTGGTATACATTCAACCAAAATACAATAATTACACTCATTTGAGTAGGGATATTTTCCTTTCTTTTCTTGTAATCATCTTTCTTGAATTGATTCTAGAGCCACACAGTGAACGGTTAGATAATGTGCCCAAACAAAATTAGGAAAGGGCCAAAATACAATTAAAATAATTGCTTAATAAGAAAAAAATCAAACAAATTCATAACAAAACAAAATTATGACAATGAAAGGCCAACCTAGAGTAAAAGGCTGGCATTTTCTAAACGTTGATCAATGGAATAATATATTGAGGTAGTGAGGTGGGAAATGTTCTTTTGACAATTTACTTTCAAAAAATGAATTTTGATTGAGGTTAATAGACTCATGTTGTCTTTTTATGCTACAGGGTACCTGAAAATAGATTAGTGTTGTTATTATACATGTGTTTTCTTTCAGCGTGATATTTGTTACATTATTTCCAGCGGTTAGGACACAGAGACAGATTAGGTCTTGTGCTTAGCAGGAACTATAATGTACAATACATATGTAAATTGAGCAGTAGGATGTGTCACTAGAAAGACTATGATTCCAAAATCAAAGGACTATAAGAAAATAATAATGGTGTACGGCATATATGATGTTCAGAGATTGAGGGAGAGCTCTGCATCCGGGGAATACGTAATGTTTTAGAAATTGTGCAATCATTTAGAAGAGTACTTGAGCAGATAGATAGTTCAAGAGTAAAGAGGGCCCCTGGCCCTAGGATACCATATAATGGTCCGATGTGTATGCTTGTGAGTCTGTGGTGTCGTGTTGCACCCCACTAGTGCCTGGGTAAAGCCCTCAATCCCAGAAATAGCTTAGTCAAAAAGTGTGTGGTGTGCTGACACTCAAAGTCAATTGGCGTAATGTAGCATATATATTCAACATGCTCATACCTGCCTTCGTCATTTCATAACAGAACAAAAGACAGCTAACACAATCATTTTCAAATATGTCTATGTTATGTTTTTTTCGTCATACAAGTTGTAAATAATAAAGAACAAGAAAACCATAAATGTTGACTAATGTCCGTTGACAAAAGATCACGAGAAATAGAAAGGAATAAAACAGCAGCCTTTGGATGTCAGATGGGCCATCCCATTGCAACGTTAGAACCATTCCAGTGTCGGCAGTATCTTTGATATCCACCTATGCCTTTTTCTCTCCAAGTTTTGGCAGATTGGTCAAGCAATGCCAGCGTTATTGAGGATTCAAAAATGGGCTTTTCCATATATTTTGGCATCAACCTAAACTAAAGAGGAGGAGGTTCTGTGACTCAGGCACAATAGCAGCTCTCTGAGGGGAAGGGAACCGATAGTGCCCTTGGTGCTTGTTTTGAGACGCAAAAAGCTCTGCTTGTACTATAGTGGTGCTTGAATGAGTGGTTTCTTTAGGAATGTAATGGCTCATTCAAATAGCCAGGCATGCACCAATCAGGAGACAGCAGAGGAACACTCGTCTTAACTTCTCGTAAGATTTCGTAAGACAGCAAGTGCACTGCACCGCGTGCCTGTATTTCACACCTTGACTTACAGTTTCAGGCTATTGGCGGAGGTGACATCACCAAAAGAACACTTTCCGCCTTTCCTGGTGGCGCACAGCAAAGCATCAAAAGCTTCTATTCTCTTCCTTCCCTCTCCTCGAGTACAGTAGCACGGACTGGCTCCAAAAACAAGAAAACAGCGCTCAACTCTCTGAAGGGAAAGGAAAGGAGCATTAGTGCATACCCAGGGCCGGCACTAGGCATGGGCAGTGTGGGTAGCTGCCCAGGCCTCGCGCTCAGCTAAAAAACAGGGGGACCACTTTACTGTGAAAGGCCACACTTTCACAGTTAGCCCACCTGCTCCTCCAGGGTCCCCTGCCCCACACAATCACAATCCAAATGCGAGATGTCTTGACCTCGCTGGTCAAGGCGTGGTGGCATTCCTGGGGGTGCGGGAGTGGGGGGAAGGGACAAACAGAATGGGGATGGCACAGAAGCCGGTCCAGCATATGTTGGCTCACAGTGTCAGGGGCGGGACAGCACCTCTCTTAAGTACCGGCATTCCCTTTCTGCATTTTATTTCTAGGCGACAGAAGGCCTCTTTGTTTCCAGGACCAGCCAGACACAGGTAAGGAGAGGTGGGTGAGGGAGGAGGGAGCAGCCAGATCAACTGGCTTTTGTTAACTTTTGCATCACCCATAGCAAAGATTTTTTGATGGGAATGTGCATTTAAAATGTATGTAGAACTGCCATGGTCGGGCAGTGTTTTGCGAAATTCCTCGTTACTGCTTCGAGGCCCAGGGGAGGGGCCCCTTTCCCTGGGCCTCTAAGCACTGGAGCAAGCTGCAAGGTCCAGGTGTGGGGGCCCCCTTCCCTGGGCCTTGTAGCCATTACTCCCTCTTTCCTTTATTTGTTCCCCTGTGAAATGGATCCAAAAATGAAAAACACTTTTGCTGGTAAGGCCGTCTTTTCGGACGTTTCACTTCCAAAGTGCAGCCTCGGGACGGAGAGAAATAAAAGGTTCAAAATGTGAAAAATAACTAGTAAAGCAAGACAGAGTGTGTCGAAAAGGGGCCAGATTGATTTTATTCACACCCAAAACACATTAGTGCCACTTTACAGAGTTTGCCAGTGGTACGCTACTTTTTTTTTCTCGTCTTTCTCTGAACAGCATTGTTTTCCCCTGGTGGGGAAGTGCACCATTCCTGGATGTACTGCAATACCTGCTTGATGGGTGGATTGGAAAACACAATGCATACCGCGGCTCTGTATTCACGAATGTGGTCTTTTTAAACCATACTGCTTACGTTTTGTAAGGCTGTAAGCAATGGACATTGAAACGGGTCCCTTCTGGCCCTGTAGTCATGTCCAACTTTTCATGCAAAAGCACTCATTGATTTCTGATTAATAAGCGTTAAGGTAACCAATTTGTTCCTTCTTACATTTCACATGTTTTACTTAGTCTTGCATTCCCTGTTGTCACTTTTTTTTAGGCAGCATATTGCTCTTGTCTAGTGCGTAATTTGAATTGAGTCACGACCAGGAGTTTATAGCGGGGCACAATTGGGTTGTAGTTGAAGGCAGTGCGAGTTTCTCTCAGTGGGGCAGTATGGTGTTCAGTGGGGGGAGGATGTGGCACTATTGTCAAAGCTGCCAAATTTGGTACTGGGGAACCAGGTTCAGCCTTCATGACCAGTCTACCAGACCACTCTCCTGAGGGAGCACATTCCCATGCTAGACCTGGGACGGATCCGCAAGACCTTAGAAGCCCTGGTGTCTTAGCACCAGCAGGTGGACCCTAGCGGTGGCAAGTGTGGGTTAACCTTGAAGGCCTGTCCACCACAACCCCTATTGAAGCTCACCTCCAGTCTTTTGGGCAGGCGTACGAAGCAACACATCTTAGAGCAACAGTGACTCTGTCACTGAGGTCACAGGACCCTTGAGCAGGTAGGCTCTAGTGCGGTAGACAGATGAGATCGCACTGAGCGCTGACTTCGGGTGGGGGCGTCATGTTTGCAAATATTTTTAAAAGCACTTGCTGCCTCCTTCCTGGCCTCCAGCAATTTTCGGCAACAATAAAAATGTCATGATAACTCTGGTGATTAATGTTCTTCCTAGAGAGAGATGGAGTTTTGTCAAGTGGAAGTTTTGACTCATGGAAAGGTAGCGCAGTGGGTTAATGTGCTTGCTGCAAAGAACATGTACCATGCAGATCACAAAGTGCACATAATGTAAATCGATCACTGGGTTACTGCTTTTGTCAGTGAGATCCTTTTGTTACTTGTAGTTTATAAGTCAAAATCCTAACATAGAACAGTGAGCTATTAACTGTCATCTAAGAGCTGCATGCAAACTGCAAGGTATAAATTAGAGCATTATGGTTATTTTCCCAGTTTTTGATTATCCTAATGTTGCAAAAAGGGTTAATTTGGATAGAAATCAATTCTGGTTATTAATGAGAACCCCCAACCATGGTATTACGTTCTAAATTCAGAGTTTGTGTTTCTCCAGACCAATCACTATTAAACTATACGGCCTACTAGTATGATTGTCATGTAACTCCCAGTCCTTTCTCTTATGTAACATTTCCTACACAGTGATTTACAAATGTATTAATGATTGTCTCTGTGTAATGTGTGTGATATAAGCTTCTCTGACACCCCACACTGGTATCAGTGGTGCTGTAAATCAAATTAAATGCATCTGAGTGAGAATGTGGTTATGGGGCCTTGAGGGGGACTGTTAAAGGGTGGTAGTGAGGGAATTCTTGGCAGAGGAAGTCATTGGGTGGCACAAACAAATATTGTCGCACAGGGCTCCACCAGCGCTAAAGCCGGCCACTTCCACTTCCTACAGTTTAACACCAAATCAAAACGTTGATTTGAAAACCCCTTGAATCTGCAGCATACCTTCAAGTCAATGTATGATTTAGCAGTGGTCTCGGATGTTCTAAGTCTTTTTTTATTTATGTACAATCTTTATTTGTTTGCAATGGTGTCTTGTCATTTTGTACTATATTTGTTGTGTTTTTGCACTTAACATAATTCTGGCGAGCAAAGAGCCCACACACAAAAAGATTGTCCTACGACTCTTAGCATGTGCGTGTGGGATACTGGTGAGAGGATTTACATTTAAACAAATTACTAAGTATTAATGTCATCCTAAGGTGGCACAATAATGGCACAGAAAGATAAGGGAGCCTTTTTAAATTTGCGATTATATCCATGGTGTGAGAGGTTTACTCTTGTGTAATTTTATATTTTGAATGATCCCGCCCCTCATTACCTCAACAGGATCTCTCCCCTTTATGAGACAGAACTGGAATGTTTATCATGCACTCATCTGGAAACAATCAGTTAACATGGAGTAAAAAATATCCATCTTTGTGAGACCTGCACCTAGCTTTTCCATCCAATGTGACAAATGTAATCCATTTAATACAATTTTAAAATATATGGACTTATTTCATTTGTATATTTATCTTTTTGTCCATGTTACTGATATCCACGTTAGGTCACTTCAGTGATGCCAAATAAGATCAATAGTCCTGCGATGTCACTTTCTGTGATGTCACCTCTTGTGATGTTACATGCAAATTAGAGGGCCTCACATCTTCCCTTTTGCCTGGGGCCCCAGAAGTTCTAGGACGGGCCCTGTGCATACCTCTATCGAAGGTGACGCTACTGGCAGATAGCAGGATAATCCCACACAGCCAGATCGACTTACTTCTATAGTCCATTTCAATTGTTTCAAGGACTGACTACACAGCAGTGTCCTCTTTGAAAGCTTATGTGCAAAGTGTCCTACCCATCAGGACCTCCTAAGTACAGAAGAACAAACACAAATTAAAAGTAAACCATAACACTTACATAGGGCGATTGCAACCACACACACACAGTGCTGAGTTTGAGCCGGTGGTTGCAGATGGGGCCCACTGTAGGGTGACCAGGCGTCCCAGATTTGCCGGGACAGTCCCTGTTTTTGATTATCTACCCTGGAAGATTTTACAAAGAATCGACTCAACAAGTTTTTATGTGTTCCGATGCACAATTAAGTACCAGCCTTTTCAGAAATCAAGATAAATAGCACTTATGATTGCCTGTATGGGGGCGTGGCCAAGATGGCGGCGAGCACGGTCGTGCTAAATTGAGCTCCGCTCCGGGCCCACCCAAGAATCCTGAATAAACCCTGACCTGACCGGATCAAAATCGCATCCCACACAGCGGTGACATCCTGGCAACGGACTCAACGTCTGCAGCAGAAAGCGGGCGAGAACGGGGCCGCAGGAGGCGCTTACCATCGGGCTGCCTGAAGCCGCAGACCTCGAGTGCAGAGACCCCGCCCGGCTGCGCGGCGGACCGGTGTGGCTGTCTATGCTCCCCACTCGCTGTGCCGAGATAACCGAAAGAGGTGCAGGACACTGAGGGGGTTACTGACACATACCAGATCCTTTGGGACCCCCGCGCCCTACATCCGCCATCTCTTCTTGGGACGCGGCGGGGCGGGGAACGAAGCACTCCTGCGCCGCTGAGTCACCGGAGCGGTACTGGGCCTTGCAGCCTACAAGAGGACACGTCTGTTTACTGTGAGTCTACCGGACGGCCCTGGGACACGAGGACGTTGCCTGGGACACGCTGTAGACCCCGCGTGGCTACGGCCCGCGGGCACCCCGAGCCGCATGTCCTTGAGGCCTATCGTTGTGGTCACCCAACTGAGGATGTCCCCACCCTGGACTGCGCAGTTTGGGCGTTGACGGCTCCCCTTGCCGGCGGACCCTACTGGGAACATTGATCTTACCCTGGACAAACATCTGCAGGGCTGCCTGATTGTGTGGTGGGCACCTGCCTACCACCTGCTGCTCCGGGGGCCCCCTGGGCTTTCTTGGACCCAGCAACTCTGTTTGGGGTGCGCCGGACAGCATAGGGGTCTCCCGGACCCGCAACTTGGGAGCCTATGAAGTGGGGGCCATTGGTGAGTGACATGAACGCTGCGCACACACTACCTCGCTCCCTCTTTGGCAAGTGGCCCCTACTTGTAAGATAACAGTGCCATAATAGGTATAAGACCCCTGATACCTTGATGCCCCACATCACAATTGATACAGCACGCACCCTGGGTGTAAAGTCACCACGGAGTCACACGTGCCAACCGGACTGGTGCGACACTACCGGAGCTGCCTGGCAGATTGGTCAACGGCGACTGGTGACCCTACGGGCCCCCAGACCTGTGCTTCACACTCTGCCCGGTTGAGCCGCGCTCTCAGACCAGCGTCTCGGTGGGTCACCACCGATTATTGACTACTAAACCAATACTAGCCTCTCCCTAGAGGACCACAGTGGGCAGATAAACCAACTACGAAGCACCACACGCCCATACTGTCGAGATAGGAAAACCCAGAACAGATAAGGCATAACTGCAGCCATCAGACACAGTGACCCTGGCCCCTGACGCGAGGAATACAGAACACTCTGGGCCCCCGAACCCTGTTGATCACAACAATCAATCACATCGGTTCGACGAACTGATGGCAGCGATATTGGACATGAAGACTACTCTTGGTCCAAAAATTGACTCGCTCAGTGTTGACATAGGGTTCTTAAGGGAAGACCATAAAAAACTGAAAGATAGAGTGGAGGAGTTGGAATCTACTCTAGCGTCAATGCGCCCCTTAGTGAATGCGGCAACGGACCAGATTCAATCCCTCCAGCAAGAAGTGGAATAACTGAGAGCCCACGTGGAGGACCAGGATGGTTGATCGCGTAGGAACAACATACGCATAATGACCCTACTGGAACGGGCGGAGGGCCACAGCATGGAGCTCTACTTAGAGACCTGGTTCTTCACGGAAATCCTCCAGGGCAAGAATTCGAACTTCTTTTCAGTCGAACAAGCCCATAGGGTGCCGGGGGGCCCCACATCCGGGTAACCCTCCCAGACCTGTAGTGGCATGGTTATTCATTACTGAGACAGGGACCACATCTTGCAGGTTACTAGAGCCCGTGGCCCATGGCAGGTCGACAATGCAACAGTCCACATATCACGCAGATTACACCCTGTCGGTCCAGCGCCGCAGATCCTCCTACTCGGAAGTCAAGAAGTGCCTGAGAGATCACAAAATACAATATTCACAACAATACCCAGCCAAGCTGCGCATCCGCCATAAAGGCTATACCGTGTTCTGTGCTACTCCCGAGGAGGCCTAGGCTTGGATAGATCAACACGGATTCTCACACACAGCGCCCACGGTGGTGATGGATACTCGCCAGACATGGAAACTGGTGGGTTCGCGCAAGGGCCGCGGCAGGGGTAAAATGCAATGACCAACGAAAGCCCAGCTCGCCAAAGAACGTGCGCAAGCTATAAAATCAGTGGAGCACATCGGCAGCTCCACATCTCCTCAAAGTTTAGAATCGGACTCAGACACAGCAATGGACCAAACACTACTTCTCACTGCCTCACAGCACGCAGTGCTATCGGGAGCGGCCCAGTCCTCACCCCGCAGTCTGCGGAGGAACTTGGTTGATCACCTAGAGACATGTCTGAGAAACTAAAACAGAACCACGTACTGTAAATAAGAACATTGCCGGCTCAAACTTTATAAGGCGGCCAACCAGCAGCACCATTCAGATCTGCTGTGCCCCTGGAGAGCGATAAGTAGCTGATACAGCACCTTTAAAATCCTTTGTTTTTCTCTCTTATCCTTTTCTCTTTTATTTCTTTCGCTATTCTCAATTTTTATTTTCCTCCTTTTTGTTTCGTTACTACATGCTTCTTTATATCTCACTCTTTGGAATCAGATTCTTTGGGACGCTCCTTTGTATTTTCTCTATAAATATTATATTTTGTTCGAATTAATTGCATTTCAGTGCAGATGGCCAATTGCCCGTTGGCAAGTCGGCCTGGGGAGGGATGTTGGGGGATTTATTATTTGTTTCGATCTGTCCATTTCTCCACGTTGTACAGAGAGTGCAGGCTGACTGCGCATTCTGCTGTTGCTGGGGGTGGGGGCTGGAGGGATGGGGCACAGACCACTGTGGGGGAAGGGGCTTAGTCTGCAATCCTGTGTTTGCTTACTTCTTTATTGTCAAGTAGTTGGCTGACGGTGATTATACCCTGCTGACTTGGAATGTGCGTGGGCTGGCGGGTTGCGCCAAGCGGCACAAGGTGTATCAATATTTGCGTAGCCATAAGGTCTCGTTAGCACTGCTGCAGGAAACACACCTGACCTCGCAGACTCATGCGTCCCTCCGCAAGCGTTGGAGAGGCACGGTCCTTGGCACCACATACTCGGGATATGCTAGGGCGCTCTTATATGGGTGGCACCCGGCGTCCCTTTAAAGATACCACACTCCCGAGTTGACACACAAGGCCGTTATGCAACCCTAGAAGGCCTCTTAAATGGATCCCCACTGGCACTGATATCCCTCTATGCCCCGAACTCAGGTCAAGCGGCATTCTTGCAATCAATTACACCGTCTTTACTCACAGACCCCACAGTACCTACTTACTGGGGTGGAGACTATAATGGGGTGCAGGATCACACCCTGGAGCGATCCCGCCCTCCACTCCCGGGGGCACAGTCCATTAAATTAGCACAACACATGAGGGAATGGATTGTCAATATGCAGCTACACAATCTACACAGCTGTGAACTTACTCGTACTACTCTGCAACTCATGACCTCTACACAAGGATAGACACCATATATTGCTCAGCTAATGCCCTACATAGCATACTACATGCAGAATATTTAGCGCGCATGATCTCAGACCACAGCCCACTGCAATTGCATCTTGTATGTGGGCGTAGAGGCCCAGGATATCGACCTGGCGGCTCCCCCTTGCAGCGCTCACTGACTCGTCGTTTCGATCCACTCTGTCAGGCTCCATCGACTCATACTTCCAAGCCAACTCAGGCACGGCCTCGAGCACGGGGGTGGAGTGGGATGCATTTAAGGCTGTCCTGAGAAGACACGCCATCAAAACTACATATGGTTCCCGTAAGCCACTCACAGACGCGCTCCAAAACCACGAACTGGAAATACAGAGATGCGAGCTGCTCTCTCCCACAGATCCCCATGTTGGCCTCTTGTTGGCCCAAGCCCGTCTAGCATATAAAGAAACACTCGATAAACTCTGTGCACTAGATCATAAAACATATTTAGCCCGTCGGCACTCCGAGGGGACAAAGCTGGTAAGATGTTGGCATGGCTTCTAAAAACTGACACTTCACAACCTCCCATTACAGCAATACTTACACCCACAGGGTCTATAGCGAATACTCATGAAATGATCAATAATTCCTTTTATGAATATTATACCTCCTTATAAGCAGCCCCAGACACCGATGATCCCATCTTTATTCAGAGGTTCCTGTCGGATGTCCAACTCCCACAGATAACGCGACCACACTATGACTCACTCGAAAACCCTGTCGCTGCAGACGAGATCTCTGAGGCCATTGGGCAAATGGCAGCGGGCAAGACTCCGGGGATGGATGGCTGGCCGTCACAGTTTTACACAACTTACTCTGAACAACTTATCCCCCGACTGGCTACTATGTATGCAGAAGCGTTCGAAAAGGCCGAACTCCCGCCCACCCTGCGAGAGGCGACGCTGGTTGTGTTGCCCAAGGCGGGCAGAGACCCCTCCAGATGTCTTATCGACTTTATCGATGCTGAATGTAGATTATAAAATCCTAGGGAAATTACTAGCCAATAGGCTGATCAAGGCTGTGCCCGTGCTGGTGAATGTGCGCCGCCTTTTTACATTATTAGAATGGGCACGAACGGAGCCTGGAATACCTTGGATAGCGTCTTTAGATATCGAAAAGGCATTCAACACCTTGAGCTGGCGCTACCGGCTAGCAGTATTGTCTGGTTTCGGCATCGGCCCTAATTTCTTGAAGTGGATTCGTGTACTATACACAAAGCCACAAGCCAGGGTAAAGACAAGCTGCACCTTCTCTCCACTATTTGCGATAGAACGCGGCCCAAGCCAATGATGTCCTCTGGCACCCATCCTCTTTGCACTGGCCATGGAACCATTGGCTTGCAAACTGCGCCAACGTGTGCTGGAATGGGGTGTATACATGGACCAGCGGTGGTACACAGTGTCTTTGCACGCAGACGATGCACTGATCTACCTGCGTGGCCAGATTGAAGTCCTGCTGGGATTGGTGGAACTGCTAAATGAACACGCACAGGTTTCGGGCCTACGGCTTAACTGTTCCAAGTCGGCAGTGTTCCCAATGAAGGCACTATCCACAGACCAGAGACACGCCATGCCTCATACATCACTGGAATGGGCGTTTGACACCTTCAAATACCTGTGGGTCCAGGTCTATCACTCAGGCACAGACATGATAGATGGCAACTTGGGACGTGCTATCGCCAGGGCTCGCGCAGCTCTTCCATTTTGGCTGAGTTTACCTTTATCCCCAATCGGGCGAGTGGCCATCTCCAAGATGCTTGTACTCCCCTGACTCTTATACTTTTTTTCCACACTCCCTTATTGATTGCCACAGAGGCTATTCAAGGACTTAGAATCATTCCTTGTCTCCTTGATCTGGAGGAACTCTAGGTCCAGGGTGGCTCTCCGAAAACTATACCTGCCATTGTCGGACGGTGGCCTGGGTGCACCAAATTATGAACATTATTATTCTGCAGCGCAACTGCAATGGCAAATGAGGTGGCTTGCTTAGAGCAACATCACCGAACTAGTAACCGTGGCATTGCCCTGGGGACAACCGGCAATACTGGAGTGGCTATCGGGCTCCAATACAGTGTTGCAGAAAAAACAAGGCAACATGTTAATGGTGATAGCTAGACGCAACTGGGCTAAATACGTGTTGCCTAAAAACCGGGCCAAGCCTTATGCCCCTAGCCTGCCATTGGAGGTCTTACCGGGCACATTCACCTGTCACGGCCTCCCGGAGCTCAAGTCTTGGAGGATGGGGTGACTGGATACCTGGGTTGACATATACACGGATTCGCAATTACAAACCTTTGAGGCTTTAGTGACTAACTTCACAGGGGACGTTCATACTCTACGCATTGCTAACACGCCAATTTCTCCAGATATGGGACAATGATCGCACTGAACCTGCCATAACACATCTCATACAAACATTACTGACGCACGGAACCGGCAGGCACACAATATCGGCAATCTACAACTCTTTTAGGCTTGACGGCACGCCTCTTTTGACATCATTGGGCGCCTACTGGGACACGGAATTGTCAGCCACTATCACCCGACAAACA
The DNA here is from genome assembly GCA_963921515.1 of Calotriton arnoldi. Classification (NCBI taxonomy): domain Eukaryota; kingdom Metazoa; phylum Chordata; class Amphibia; order Caudata; family Salamandridae; genus Calotriton; species Calotriton arnoldi. The sequence continues at coordinate 2,056,677 of CAWUFW010002737.1, read as the reverse complement.
GTGGGCACAATGTATCAGTCACCCCAAAACCATATCCACAAACGCTAGACTGAAATACACTCAATGTAACTATCTACACCACACATATTTAACGCCACATAGGTTGGCGCGGATGTATCCAACCTCCGCCGATGTGTGACCTAGGTGCCTGGACTCAGGGGCAACGTTCACGCATATGGTGTGGACGTATCCCCGTGTTCAGTCATACTGGAACGAAATTGCGACGGTGCTCGCGGAGGCAGCGAGCGCCCGGTGACAGCCCAAGCCACTCATTTTTATTGGGAATCACAAAGCGCAGTGCCTCTCGCAAAGGCCTCAATAAATTCTTGGATCTGGCCCTGGGCCTCGCCAAATGTAAAATAGAAATGTTGTGGAAGTCACAAATAGGCCCCAACACACAATCATGGCTGCTCGACCTTCGCAGGTCACTAGTCGCAGAACATACAGTGCAGTTGTCCAATGCATCACGAGCATCTGCACCTACACGGGCCAGCCCCACTCAGTGGCAAGATTATTTATCGTCCATAGAGGCCAAACTAGCTGCGATGCAACCGCCCCCGACGTAGCTTGCAGCCCCGCTGGATACCTCCGGTAGGCCATGCCCTCAAACATAAGTAGCCACAACACTTTTTCTGTGTCACGTTGGGAGTTGCCTGTTGGGTCTCCTGGGTCGGGCGTGGGCATGTCTCCGCCCCCCCCCTCTCTCCCCACGTATACCTTCACACTCATCCGGCCACACATGTGGCCCCATGCTCCGAACCACCAGCGATCGAGGCTAAACTTGGACCAGTCAGACGAGATCGACCTTATGTTTCTTTTTCTATATACAGTTAACAGTTCGATTGTTTTGTGATGTAATACAAAATTTGTACTTGAATACTTATATATTCTCCTGCGAAATTGTAGGCGACTAATGTCAACACTGTGTTAATTGTTTACTGTATCGGTTATGCCCTGGCATCCTGCCTGTGCTAATTCAGCAACTGTCATTGTAATGCCAAGCATAAGATTATTGTCACACGAATATTATTTGTACAATCTGTTGAAAATCAATAAAGAACATTTAAAATAAATGATTGCCTGTGTGAAAGTTGTATTGAATTTATTCCCCCAGCGCCTCGGTGTCCGTGTTTTTTATGAGGGTGAGCGCTGTCTTGTAAGTCATTCTGGCCCCCTCAATCGATGTAAAATTGTAGTCGTACTGGCACTTTTTTGGGGGGGTCGGCACATATCTTTTACCCAGGGCAAGAGAGAGAACTACAGAAAAGGGGGGAAAAGAAGGAAGAGAAAGAAGGACAAAGTGATAAAGAAAGAAAGCAGGGATAATAAGAAGCCTGAAAAAGTTAGATCAATGTCCAGGAAGTGTCTGGTGGGGGTGGGGGAGGGATGAGTTGGAATCAAGGATACACAGCCTTGGTATTGGGCAATCCCGACAATCATTCTCCCGGCCGAGGGCTGGGGAGCGAAACCTTTGGCAACAGCACTCAGGGGCTTATTTACAAGCCCCTTGCGCCACTTTGCGTCACTTTTAACATGGGAAAAGTGACGCAAAAGTGGCGCAAGGGCTCGTAAATCTGCCCCTCATTCTTTTACAAATTAAGCACTGCACACACAGGTGCCTGGCTCTACAAGAGGAAAGGAAAACAGGAATTGGACCTATTCCTTGTGGTAGAAAGAAGTTTTAAAAAATGTGATTTTTTTAGTAGGACCTGCATGGGTCTGTCTTCAGAGGTGGGTCATACTCAAAGATTAGGAACGGGACGAGGAAGAGGGACGAAGTGGTAATAAAAAAATTGGACTTTATAGAGGGAGGAGCAAATGCCTTGCACTGGTGAACACTCACAATGCACCAAGCAGCAGGACAGACAAGTGCAGCCGGTCTGTGACCACAGAGGGCTTCCTTCCTCATTATTCAGAAACATGAAGGCGTCATCGCGACTGTTTCACAAAAAAACGTTTTCTCATAAACAGGTCACTTCCCACCATCTCACTAGTCTTGGAAACGGTTTTTCTGTTGCTTATCATTGATTAAAGCTCAATAGTGCCCATTTGAAACTAAAATATAACAATATAATACCCACTGAGTGTCTAGATGGTCCAAGGTAACCGAGGATTTCTTTGCCTTTCGTAAACTGGCATGAAGATTGGAGGTGAGGTGGCCTTACCGGAATAACAGCATTAAAACAGAAACACATTCAAGCAAAAACAGAAATTTGCACATTTCTTAAAACAAGAACCAGATCACTGAAATAATGATTTGTGCTCCTGTAAACGAATATAATGGCGGAAATGCGAATTTCGACAGTAACCACGCTCACCAACGATCATGAGTGAAAAGGCCCCTGGATTCTGGGTAATTGTAGAGCCTTGTGCGAGTAAATGTGAGTCTGCATGTCCGGGTCATTCACTGAGTCTCTTTCCTTTGTTTGGAGCACTTTTTTCCAATGACACCGGAAAATGTTCCCTTTTCTTTCATCACTGCATTCTTTCATCAGATTATCAACAAAGGCGCGCTAACAGCTCCATTTTACTAACCGTCTAGATAAGCAGAACTCTGTTCTTGAGGTACAGAGGTCAAAGTCCAACCCGGAAAGTTGCGCTGAAAGGGATGGTTCAATTCCAGTCAGAGACTGGGATTACTTTCTAACATTATCAATAGAGCCCTGCTGATTATGGTACCTAAATTCTACTGAATGTATGACAATTACAACACATGCCTTTATTACCACGCAGGGTAACCACCACTAAATCCTAAAATTAACTTTACCTCCCTTTATCACTACGAACCGCTAAACCCTATATATATATATATATATATACCCTTACCTCCCTTTATCACTACCCAGCTCTAAATGCTAAAATTACACGTACCTCATTTTGCCATTACCCACCCCTAAACCGTAAACCTACCCTTACCTCCCTTACCTCCCTTTACCACTGCCCACCCCATAAACCTAATTTTACTCATGCCACCCTTTACATATATATATATGAGACCGAGTAACAGCAATAAAATACTGCAGCACGACATGGTGGTCTGTCTCCGTCCATGGTATGATTGCCGAGGAGTGACGGAGTCGTTGGATATATATATATATATATACATATATATATTTTCAAATCCACACCTCCACCACAGAGAACAGAGACGCACTCCCATTCCAGGTGTCCTATATTAGGCAATTTATTGGCAAATCAGGTACGAAATATATGCAAAGGCCCAACGCGTTTCAAACCTGCATCTCTGTTCTCTGTAGTGGAGGTGTGGATTTGAATATATTATATATATAACCAACGGGGTATTGACCCCTATGCAACAAATGGCACCCTTAAAGAGAAAATGAAAAGCCTGGAGAAATTAATGCGTGCCGAACAGGGAAGTGGTGGGAACACAAGTCCCTTCAAAGATATCTGGACGTGGGGAGAATCCCCAGGGGCTTAAGGATTCTCACGGCACCTAGTTATGAGCAGCCAAACCCGAAATGCTGAAAGAATGGGCGCAATGCAATCTTGACTCCTCACGGAGATTAGTTGAGATACTTGTGAAATACGCTGAAATAGACAGAGTGGCATTGCAGGCAAAAATAGAGGCACTTAATCTGGAAATCAACGGTATGGGCAAGGATGAGGAAATAGTCAAGCTAAAGGAAGAAATGACTATCAGATTGCGGAAAGAAGAGGACAAAGTTAAGGAAAGCAAGGCGTTCAAGTTCCATCGAGACCGAGTGGACTACGAAACAGGGCGCATTTTTACTTTTTCAAAAAAATACTATGCGATGAAAACCAACAGATTTAAATCCAAAGGCAACCAAGCTTTGGGAGATCGGGGCAATAAGGAAGGTCAGATCAATACATCCAACTCTGACATGAGTTCTGCCATGGAGAGTGAGGTAGAAAATGAGACAGTTCAGGCATCTACAAGCGGAGCACTTTCAAAGTTATCGCCAGCGCAGGAGTTGGATTTTTATCAGAGAAGAGGAGATTAACTCTCCGCCCCAGAACTCAAAAGAAAGCAGCAGGACGAGGAGAAATCACCGTCGCAGGCAGAAGCGAAAGGCAAGAGAAAAACCCACCCCCAACAAGAGACGAGGGAGGGGTTGGTGGAATCGCAAATGAGTATGGAAGATGAATGGGAAAGAACCATTATAAATTTGACAGATATAGACCTGAACAAAGTGGAGAAGCAAATTTTAGCATTGGGTCTATCCTTTTGTCCTGAGTCCAACTTCGACTATGCCAATACCCGGATGGACATTTATAAATTTGTCCGCAAATTGAAATTAAAAAAGCATCATGAGCTATTGGAACTACAACAAAAACCCAACAGGAATAACAACACAAACGCAACTCCTGGCCAAGCAACAGTTACTTCTGAACAATCCTTGTTAGACACCCTGATATCACTACAGGAGGAAACAGGATATATCGATAGTCCAACAACCAGTGTTTCAGGGGACCCTGAAGTCATATTTAGTCCAAAACGGAAGGGGACTGGATTCAAGGGCAAATCGACTTTTACTCCTATCATGATGAGAGATGGAATAGATATCTTCAATGAAAATGTAACAAATGAAATAAAAAAATTGAATGTTAAAACACAGAATATTAAAAGAAAAATCAGCAACAGAAATCGTCAGTATTTTCAGTTGATTTCGAAGTTACAAAAGAATAATAACATTGTGGTCAGAAACTCAGATAAGGTGGGCAATGTTGTGTTATGGTCCAAGAAGCAATATGTGGAGGAAGCATTATCTCAATTAAATGACAGGGAATGTTACCATATCAGCAATGCATTAGCATTAAAAGGTATACATAATGACTTTCAGGGTAAATTGGTGGCTTGGAAGAGTGCAGGCCTTTTAACAACGGACGAGTATAAGTTCATCAAAAAGATAATCCCAAGGTACCCCATATGTATTTCATTCCCAAAATCCACAAAAGCATAAACAAGCCACCAGGGAGACCGATTATATCAGCACAGAATAGTCTCCTAGAAAACGCTTCAAAATATGTGGATTTCTTCCTTCAAGATTTGGTACAACAATTGCCCACATATATAAGAGATACGAGTGACTTTGTTTTGAAATTGAAAGATTTCTGTTGCAAACCTAACTACCTATTAATGACTCTTGATGTTGTGTCCCTTTATACATGTATCAATCACAAAGATGGAATGCGGGCTCTTGAATATCATTTAGGGACCAACAGATCTGCATTATCCCAACACAGTATAATGCTAATGCATATGACCAGTTTCTGCTTACATAACAATGTATTTATGTTTGATAAAACTTATTATCAGCAGATGCGTGGGGTGGCAATGAGGGCCAGCTTCTCCCCCAGCTACGCCTGTTTGTTTATGGGCTGGTGGGAGAAGTTGGTCCTCGGAGTCACCCACAAACATTATTTGGAGAACAATGTCAAGATGTTATATCGTTTCATTGACGACTTATTTCTTGTGTGGGAAGGATCAGTGGCAGAAGCTACAAGATTTGTGGTAGATATCAATAGAAATGATATTAACCTAAGATTTACCTCCTGCATTAGTGACACAAGCATTCACTTTTTGGATGTTTAAATATACACGAATAACAATAAGGTGGAAACAAAAGTGCACAGGAAGGAAACTGCTGGAAATTCAGTTTTACATTCCACCAGTTTTCACCCTAGGCACCTTGTTGAGAGTATCACTTACGGGAAATGCTGCGACTGAAACGAATTTGCAGCAAACCCGCAGATTTAGCTGCAGCTCAACAAGAGCAAGAAAAGATTTCTAGCACGAGGGTATTCAAAAAGACCATAGAAACGGCTATCGCTAAATCTCAAAGTCAGGATAGATCCCTTTTGCTCAAAGCAAAAAGGTGAGGAACCCCATTGAGCCAACACAAGCAATGGAAGCAAGGTTAATCATAGCGTACAATGCCCAGCAGAGAGAGATCAAAAAGATTATACAGCGGAATTGGCCCATAGTGCGGAGTGACCCGATCATAGGGGTCAAACTGCCACCCAGACTAGGGATCACTTACAGAAGGGCTCCATCATTGTATAACAGTTTAGTAAGTAGCAGCCCGGAAACTAAAGATCAAAGGAAATGGTGGGAACAAAATGGATTCAGAAAGTGCAAGAACTGTAAGGCATGCCAATATGGCATAAACAAGACCACATATAGGACAGCTTTCAGTGAAAAAGAATTCTTGATCAATAAATCACTTAATTGTAAAACTGAATACACTGTATATGTCTTGGAATGTATGTGTAACCTTAAGTATGTCGGAAGTACAAAGCTCCCTGCACACAAAGAATTCTGCAGCACATTAGGGCCATTAATAACTGTGACCAAACATATCCGGTGGCAAGGCATTTCAGGGAGGTACATGATGGCAATTTGAAAGATCTATCGTATTACCTAATTGATACTGTCCCCTTCAATAGAAAAGGAGGTGACAGAGAGGGGCAGCTTAGGAAATTGGAAACAAGATACATCCTCAATTTCGATACTAAGGCCCAAGGAGGCTTGAATACGACTGAGGATTTATACACCTGCCTGTAGTAGAAATCAAGAAATAATATAATCCATCAATGGCTCCGACAGAAACTACGACACGCTCTCCAATAAAATAAGTCTATCTGGTACAGAGGGAAAATGATTTCTTTAAGCAAGTATTGGATTTAAAATGGGGTAAAAGTCTCTACCGAATCAGAGAATAAGTTAAAATCAGCAAACATTACTAACACTGGCCGCCGAACCAACCCCAACCACGAAAATAGTGGTTTTTTAAATTGTCACTTTTTAATACTTATTTTAAAAAATATTTGTGTGCTGGTGGGGAACTGGCACACAAAAATTTCTTCTTCATCTAATTTGGGAGCACTGGCACTTTAAGGAACACTCAAAACTTTGGGGTTAAAATAGTAGGAATTGGTAGGAACCCATGGAAAAGATAAGGCTGTACCTGAACAACCAAAATCAGGAAGTTGGGTACGAAAACACACATGCATTTAAGCAAGGATATCTAAATTAATATTTATTTATTTATGTGTCGAAGGAGTAATTAGCTATAATATATATTATATATCATAAGTGGATATTTTATAAAGATTCCTTTTAACATTTGTATATTTGATACAGACTTTTTAGCCAACTTTTAAAGAATGAAACATGGAAAACTACAGAGAAATGATGAAATTTAGTTTTTTCCCAGGTCTTATACTGTTTTTAACTAACAAAGTTTTTATATGGACGAGCAATGTACAAATGAAAACAGATCAGAAATATGTATTAAACAGGAATGTTATCATTATGTCTTCTATGTCAATTACTCGTCATGAGCACTAGTCACTTTAAAAGGTGTAAAAAAGACCACAAGCGTTGTCATGTGATCAAGGTCCGAAAGGACTGAAACGCGTAATGGCCGACACTCAATAAATCAAAGAATACTGGCACTTACTTTGTGGTCCGCGACTGCTTTGGCAAATGCATGCTGTTGGAGAAGGCGGTGAATTCAAAGATATATATATATATATATATATATATATATATATATATATATATATATATATATATATTTATTCACTTGAAAAAAACAAAGGTTATAGGGATGTTATTTTTAGGCTCAGATTTCACTCATGCAAAACCAGTGAAATTCAGCAGTTATAGTTACCTGAGCTCACTATAACTTACACCCCTGTAATGCACTGCTTATGAACTCACATATAACATCACTCATGACATGGTCAGTGACATCACTCATGATATCTCAAATGACATCACTGATGACATCATCCAGTAAGAGTAAGTGTTTTTAAGAGTTTATGGGTGCTAAAGATATATACTAACCTATTACAAATGTTAGATTACTATACTAGTTGTATTACTAATGAGTGATAGATACTATCTGTAACGTGTGATGTGAGTGGGTGTGTGACTGTGTCTGTGTGTGAGTGGGTGTGTGAGTGGCTGTATGGGTAAGTGAGGGGATGTCTGAGTAGGTCTGTAGGTGTATAATTGGTTGTGTCAGTGGTTGTTTGGGTGAGTGAGTGGCAGTGTGAGTGGCTCTATGGGTGGGTAAGTGGGTGTGTAGTTGATATATGGGTGAGTTAGTGGGTGTTGGAATGGCTGTATGAGTGAGTGTCTCCGTGTGTAAGTGGCTATATGGGTGAGTGAGTAACTGTTTGAGTGAGTGTTTGGTTAAGTGAGCTGGTGTGTGAGTGGATGTATTGGAGAATAAGTGTCTGTATGAATGGCTGTATGGGTGAGTGAGCGGATGTGTGAGTGCTTGTTTGGATGTGTGAATGGGTATGTAAGGGATTATGTGGGTGTGTGAGTGAGTGTGTGAGTGCTTGTATGGATGTGTGAGGGGCTGTGTTCAGAGGCTGTATGGGTGAGTGAGTGGGTGTGTGAGTGACTGTGTAGGTAAACAAGTGGGTGTGTGAGAAACTGTAAGGGTGAGTGTGTGGGTATGTGAGTGACTGTACAGGTAAGTGACTGGTTATATGAGTGGCTGTATGGGTGAATGAATGGTTATGTGAGTGGCTGTACGAGTGAGTAAGTGAGTGGGTGTGTGAGTGCCTCTATGGAGGAGTGAGTGGTATGTGAGTACTGTTATGGGTCTGTGAATATGTGAGTGGTTGTGTGTGTGTGTGAGTGGGCGTACGAGAGGTTGTATGGGGGTGTGAGTGATTCTGTGGATGATGTCATCAGTGATGCTATTTGAGATGTCATCAGTGATAACACTGATCATGTCATAAGTGATGTAATATGTGAGGTCATAAGCAGTGCATTACGGGGCGTAAGTTATAGTTAACTCACGTAACTATAACTGCTGAATTTCACTGGTTTTGTATGAGTGAAATCTGAGCCAGACTATAACGTCCCTGTAACCTTTGGTTTTTTAAGTGAATTTGTATGGTTTTTTAATGTTATTTCCTAACTCTAACGTCCCTGTAACCTTTGGTTTTTGAAGTGAATGTCTATGTTTTTTTAACTAGTAGTCGTGTTTGCAGAGTGGTGCAGAAAGGGGGTGGGGCCTCCGACCAGTTCTCAGGAATCCAGCTGTACAGGACTTACTGGAGGTAACAGGAAGGCTTCTTGGCCCACAAGGTCCTTCAGCATCCAAGAAGACTTCATCCCCGACCAGTAGTGCACCAGAAGCCGCGTTTGCACAGTGGTGGAGAAAGTGGGCGGGCCTCCGAAGACCTCTCAGCAATCCCGCTTTGTGGGACTTTCTGGAGGTAACAGGAGGGTAGTTGGCCCCAAGGACTCTCAAAAGCCAGGGGACTTCATCCCCCAACTAGTAGTGCACCAGGAGGCGTGTTTGCAGAGTGGTGGAGAAAGGGGCGTGGCCTTCAACAACCTCTCAGCAGTCCCACTGTGTGGGACTTACTGGAGATAACAGAAGGGGTTCCTGGCCCTCAAGGACCCTCAGCATCCAAGGGGACTTTATCCTCCAACTAGTAGTGGACCAGTAGCAGGGTTTGCAGAGTGGTGGAGAAAGCGGGCAGGCTTGCAAATCATGCAGCTCTCTGTGTGTCAAAGCAATTGTCCTCTGTTTCACTGTCCGTATCTCTGTGAGAAGGGAAAAGAAGACACCTCAGCTTTCAGAAAACAGGAACACAGTTCCTGCTTGCTGACAGCGGAGTGTTTGCTCTGACTTGGTGGGAGCTGTCAAAGCTCCCGCCAAGTCAGAGCAAACAACTATGTCCCTGGGGTGGGCACCCTGGGACATACCAGGAGCCGGCTCTGGGGGTGGCGGTCCCAGGGCCATTATTGGCTCCAGGAGCGGGGCCCACATGGCCTCCCTCCTTTCTTGAATTATTCCCACGGAGGTGATGGTCCCCTGGGCTATAGGGAGTGGTCCGTGTGCCCCCAGCATTCATTGAAAGTAAAGCCCCGGGTAGGTAGCGACCTGCTGCATTTTTCAGGTAAAGCTCCAGGGAGGTGACGGTCCCCGGTGCTGAGGGGGTCTGAGAGGCCCCCATTTTAAAAGTAAATAAGCCTCAGGGAGGCGGGGGTCCCCAGGGCAGCGGGGAGGCTGTACTGGCCTTGCAAACATGTCTCACTTCTGTCATTGCAGCCTGTGTGTGCAGTTTTATACTGCCATTTTGACCTGATAAAATAGGCTTCAAAGGCAGGCTCAAACCTACCTTTTTAATACATATAAGTCACCCTAGGGTAGGCACTAAATAGCCCACAGGGCAGGGTGCAATGTCTTTAAAAGTAGGACATGTAATATTAAGGTTTCTATGTCCTGATAGTGAAAAACTCTTACATTCATTTTCCAATACTGCAAGGCCTACCTCTACTATAGTATAACATTGGTGTTACCTTATTGCATTTAATATGATATAACTTCCAACCTGTAACTGGTAAATAGTTCATATTTTGTGTCTTTGGAACTGTAATGAAAAATACTCGGATGTTTGAAAATGTCACTTGAAGAAAGCTGGCATTTTCCTGCCTTAGACATTTAGTTCCTGCAGCCCGTCTCTGGGTCTCATGACTAGGTGTAGTTGGCAGTTGGCCGTTGTGTATTCCTCCTAGACAGCCACATGCAACCGAGAGCTTAGGTGTGTCTGGACGGGCCATCACTGGCAGGATGGAAGGATGGAGCTAGGCACAGCCCCACTTCCACCTGAATAGGCTGTGCCCTGCCTTCACACAAAGGATTGTAAACCTCCTGTAGTTAGTCTGATGCTAGGGCAGGGAGACAGGAAACCTATGCATTTCAAAGGGAAGCCTCTAGAAGCTTCTACCACTTCAAAAGAGGCACCAGGTATACATATTGGAACTCAGACACCAACTCTTCAGTACACTCCTTGACTTGTCAATACTGCAGAAGAAGGACTGCAGTGCTGCTTTGCTGTCAGATGGACTGCCACTATACTCCCCTGCTACTCTGCTGCTCTGCTACCTGCAGCCCTGCTTGCTGAGAAGGAAGATTGGACCTGCACCCTTCAATCCAGGCTGAAGTGTCTCCAAGGGTCAGCCAGCTAACATCCTTTTCTGAGCTACAGGGACATAACAAGCTTCAGAGACTCCCTGCAACTGCCCAGCTTACCTGCTGCCTAGGCCCGCAACTGGACCTTCCTGAGCCCTGCTGCCCTCTGCTGGAGTGAGTTCCTGCTCCCAAGTGGTACCCCCAGTTCTGGACCCTTGGTGTGGCCTCAGTTGAGCTCCCCTGATGTCTGTGAGCTCTTATTGAACACAAACTGTCATTTTTGGTGCCAAAACCTTGCTGCCCTCGGCAACCACCAATGTGAAGTTCCAGTGAACCAACTCTTTGCGCTACAGGATCGACTTCTCTGTGGAACCGCCAACGCAAAGTGCCAGCAAGGACCGTCTGCGATGCCGACAGGAACTTTGATGACTATCTGCGACACACAGCCTGCTCTTCGTGCTACTTCAATGGCTATCAGCGACTCTCTCCCTGCTCCTCGTGGCCCCTTCCACTACGAACAGAACTCTTTGGTCTGAACTCTTTCAGCAGGACTAACCTGATCCCTGTATCCGGCCCGCGCTCCATCGTGGTCAGCCTCAACATGTTACTTTCACCCAGTTTCGCACAACCAGATTGCCGCTGTTGGCACTTTGGGCTTTGTGGTGCTATTTTCACTTAAATCTTTAAAACTGCATAGCTCCGGTTCTACTAATTGGATTTTTGTCATTGTGGTGTCAAAATATTTATTAAATGTTACCCTATTTTTTCCAACATTGGTGTGGGATTTTTCTTCTTTTATGTTTTCACTTTATTACTGTTTGAAGTACTGCAAAAATACTTTACACATTGCCTATAAGTTCAGCCTGACTGGTCTGTACCAAGCTATCAGAGGGTCAAACACAGATTAATTTGGGGTTTGCGTGTGACTTCACCCTGACAAGGATTGTGCTTACTGTTTGAGTAGCGTTTCATCCCCACTCGACCAGTAACCCAATTCCTTACTGTTACCATGTGTGGTAAAGGTATGCCTGGTAAAGGCACAACAACTTACCTGTGTGCTAAAAGTATCTTTGTAAAAACTGTTTTCCAATTCTACTTAAGTGCGAGAAACAGCTCTTTTCAAGATTGCATTCGAAACTTTGATTTACAGAATCAGGATAGGTGAAATTTTAGTCTCGTAAATGTAATCAATGAATTTAGACAATGTACTAGTATGACGGATTTTCCCATCCATAAATGTAAGAGCTCTTGCTGGAATGTGTGGATGTTCCATGCAGTTAATTGGAGTGAAAATCCAAATCTCAAATTAAACTGGAGTGAACATCAAAAAGCTTTCACAAGTTTGTTGGTAGTCACAGCCCATTTACATGATTGCAACGTAGTGGCAAATCCTCCCACTACCCAATTGAATGGGGAAGGATGTAGGTGAAGAGGTTTCACCACCCACAGAGAAAATATTGTACCTGTGGAGAAGTATAATCTATTAATTCACATTTTTGCATTATTGGCTAATGTGGAATTCTCTCCCGTGGTGGAAATGCTGCATAATGAAGTTTTGCACATTGGTGCATGGCTGTCATGAATGTTTAGGAGTATTGCTTGGAGTCATTATGAATCCTAAATAACACTGACATGTACTTTAATGTAGGAGTGACACTACACATAGAGACTCCTAGCTTCACAGATTGGACTAAAAGTGACTAAGGGGCTGATTCATAAAGGTACGTGTAAGTTTACGATTGTTTGCTAGTCACAAAGGAATTTACGAGTAGTATCTTTACAAGTGCAGAGTCTCCACACATGATTCAATTCACTTCAAGGATTTTATAAAGTGCATGGCTACCCAATGGGCTTCCCACCGCTGGTAGGTCTTCCATGCTCTATAACGTATTCTTAAGCAAACAGATATGTCTTGAGTAGGTTATCATTCAGCCCAAGAGTTAGGGGTATGGTCTTCCACAACTTGGAGGCTAGGTATGCAAATAAATGTCCACCACTCCTGACTTTCTTTACCCTAGGAATGGAAAGTAGACTCAGGTTACAAGATCTTCTTAGCCCTCTGGTGGGGTGTTATGGGCAGACCAGATGTTGAAGGATACGTGGCCCCTTCATGTACCTCGCTCAGTGGACCACGCAAAGAGCTTTAAACTGGATCCTCTTATGTATCGGTAACCAGTGTAATGTGGCTAGTGCAGGAGAGGCAGCCTGATATTTAGGAATACCCAAAAGGATTGAAGCTGTTGCATTTCGGATTACCTGAAGCTTTTAATAACTGGACTGCCCAAATATAGGGAATTCCCATTAACAAGGTGAGATAGTACTAGGTCTTGAATGACCACTCTCCGAGCAGATACTGGTAGGCAACTGAGCAGTGGCGGCTGGTGACATTTGAAAGTGGTGACGCGTAAACGTTGGGTATGACTTTTATATAGCGAGCGACGTGAACAAGTTTAATGGGCAAACCTGGGGTCCAGGATAGGTCCCTCTCCCAAGAAAGAAATGAAAAAAATATTGCCAAATGGTACATTTCAAAGCAAATGAATGTAGCACTAAAGCAAGGCTTATAAAGCAGTGGGAAAGTATAGTCTTGAAATATTAAACACACTGAAAACTGACCCATATCTTACTGCATTAACATGTTCAGCAGTTAATGTAATTTGTAAATTGTACAGCGTGACAACTTTAGCCCTTTAAAATGTATGCTTGCCCACTGTCTTGCACTGCATGCAGCATTAACTTTGGAAAAAACGCTCTAACCACCAGGCTTCGGGAAGCGCCCACAGCTGTGGCTGCAACCAATCATATAGAAATATGTGCAGACAGGTCTTTAAGTGGGATGAAAAAGTAGGGTCTCTCTATAAAGGAACATGTCAAATTAATTTCTGTGATCCCATAGTGTGCCAACCGACCAGCATTTTGGTTTCTCTCTGAGATGTAATTGTATCCAGATAAATGACACAACAACTGACCTACACCTAAAACCTGTCACTACGATTGGCTTTGTCAATGGGTGTTAGCTGTTTAAGATAAATGAGTAAAAAAATGATTTGTTATAAATAATTAACATTGGAAATGTTTCAATTCTGAAATATTGAGTCTGTGAATTAAAAAGCATTGAGGCATGTGGAAGGAGTTTTTGCCTTCAGTTATGTGTGCTTTATGTTAGATACGTATCCTCTTTTTCTCTGCATAGCTTGTCCATCTGCACATCTTGAACCACCTCTCTTTCCTCTTCAACATCACTCTTTTCACTCTTCCCTGAATGCACTTCCTTGCATCTCTGTCACTTCACTGCCCCCAAGCATACACTGCACTCCCTCAAATGTAAGCACTTTATTTTCTCTTACTTTTGCCTTGCAAATATTTTGACATCCTTGTATCTCCTTCACACACAGATCCACAGAATTTCAGTTGCAAATGGAATACATAAACATTGTTCTGTGTGCTCTGCAAAGAGGCCAACCCACTGACACACATTTTTTTGGCTTCAGCCTTAGCGCCTGCGTGCTCAAGCAAAGCCCCTCATAAACCCTGGCATGGCTCAAGTCTCAAAGTATGCACAGAAAAAAATACAGATAAACAACAACATTATAAAATAGCTAACTCTTGGGGAATACAAGATTAAGTAAAGTATGAGAAATAAGAGAGGAACTAAATCACTGAAATGTATTGCCTCAATTTTTTGCCAATCATTGTATGCAAGTCAGTCCATGTTTTTGGCATCAGTGTGAACTTAGGGGCATGAAGCCACGGACAGTTTTAATATCATACATCAGAGATCTGTCCACTGGAAGCACATATTTCTCACCTTGCTTGACTCAAATATTTGGATCAACTTCGCGATGGAACAAGAACCCTGCTTTTTATTTGGATCCATTTTGCGGGGGAACAAATGCTGCAGCTCCACTTCTAACGGGGCCAGCGACGTGCAGTCAGGGCCTGGGGTGTCACAGTGGGGAGGTTAGCTTGATGAGGGTCTCAGCACAATATACATAACACAACTACGCTCTTCAACGTCTACATGGCTCCGCTCGCCCCCATCGTCAGAACCTACGGACTCAACATTGTGTCATAGGCAGACGACACCCAACTCATCCTCTCCCTGTCCAACGAACCCAACACCGCCAGACACAACTTTCGAGAAGGCATGGACGCCGTCGCCAAATGGATGAAAAACAGCTGCCTACAACTAAACACCAACAAAACAGAAGTACTCATCATGGGCCCAAACCCCGACGCCTGGAACGACTCCTGGTGGCCCCCCGCCCTCGGAAGCCCGCCCACCCCCCGGACCACACACGCAACCTGGGACTCATCCTGGACTCCGAGCTCAAAATGGACCGCCAGATCAACTCCGTCTCATCCTCCTGCTTCCACACCCTCCGCCTCCCTACGTAAGACCTTCAAATGGATCCCCTCGAACACAGAAAGACCGTCACTCACGCCCTGGTCACCAGCAAACTCGACTACAGCAACGCACTCTACGCCGAAATAAACAAAAACCTCACCGAGAGCTACAGAACATCCAGAACGCCGCCGCAAGACTGGTCCTCAACCTGCCCAGACACTGCCACATCTCCCAGCACCTGCGCACCCTCCACTGGCTCCCCATCGAGGCTAGAGTCACCTTCAAGATGCTCACCCATGCACACAAGGCCCTCCACGACACCGGACCAGCATACCTGAACAGCCGACTCAAATTCCACGCACCCCAAAGGACCCTACGATCAGCCCAGCTCTCCTACGCCGTGGTCCCCCACACCAGAAAGACCAGATCGGGTGGCCGCTCCTTCTCCTTCCTCGCGGCCAGAGCCTGGAATGCCCTTCCGCTCCACCTCAGACAGACAACATCGCTCCCCATCTTCGCAAGAAACCTCAAAACCTGGCTCTTCGACAGACCCCTCCTTGATGGACTGGAACCTGCACCCCCTCACCCCCAGCGCCTTGAGACCCTTACGGGTGAGTAGTCGCGCTCAACAAACGCTTGATTGATTGATTGATTGACATTAACATGCAAGCACTTACCATTACCGAGAGCAAGGCACCAGATCAGACGTGCTTGCATCCACTCTCACCTATGAAGAAAGGGTGGGATCTTTTGCCTGTGAATGACGCACGTCTGAAATAACACAGGGATGAAGTCTCCGACGCCCGAAACCGTGACGCTGATTGCGTCACTGGCCTACAGAGTGCAAACAACCATAGACCACAATGGCAATGAAGGGCTTTACAACAGAAAGCCCTGCGTACTGTGTCACAGTTCTGAAAGTTGATTTACTGCCTGACTCACGTCTCCTGCATTAGAGCGAGGCAGGCAGGCAGCCTGAATCAGACAGCCCAGCCCAGACTTAAATGCATCAATTTATTTAGAGATACGATCGTATCTCTAAATAAATTGATCTATTTAATATGTTTTTATTTAAATGTGTAGGAATTTCAGAGGGCGCAGCCCCATAGCACTAATGGAGAAACCGCCCCTGGCCTGCAACTGAGCATCTTCCTGAGGGCTCTTAAAGGCTAAAACAGCTGCACAACAGCTTTCTAGCCTGAGCCCCCATGGTGATTTTGCTGTCCAACATAGCACCCAAGCTTTTTACTTCTGACTTGGGATATGGTGGGTCTCCCAGGGAGGCGGGCCATCTGAGATGATTCCATACTAATAGATTGCTGCCAACTACCAGAACCTCTATTTTGCCACCATTTAACTTCAGGCAGCTGGCAGCCATCTGACCAGCAAACTTACTTCAGCAAGAGTTAAGTTGCGGCAATATTATTTCTGTGTCGAGAGTGACAGAGACAACAATCTGTGTGTCGGCCGCATATGACACCATAGCAAAACCCAAGGAGCAGATGATATGTGACAGTGGACGGACATAAAGATTAAAAAGAGTGGGGCTCAGTGAAGATCCCTGTGGAACTCCCCATTTTAGGTGATGGGTGGTTGAAAGAAACGCCCTTCGCTCACTTGAAAACGTCTGTAAGTTTAAATGGAGGCGATCCATTTTAGCGCACTCCTGTAATCCCATTCTTTTCTAATCTACGCAGTTAAATTGGATAAGAGACCGTGGTCGAATGTTGCACTCAGGTCGAGCAAAATGACTGCAGCTGATCCACCTTGTCCGAGGACCCTTGGCAGCTCCTCAATGGAAGCAAGGAATGCTGTTTCGTACTGGACCCAGGCTGGAAATTAGTTTGGGTAGGGTACAGGATAGTGTGAGATTCCAAGAATCCTGAGAGATGATTATTAATAGATATTTCCAGGATATGGCTAACACCATAGAGGAGGAAGATGGGCCTATAACTTTCAGGTAATGCAGGGTCCAAAGATGGTTTCTTTAACAGGGGTCTGATAATAGCGTGCCACTGTCCAGTGATAGATAGTATATATCAGTACGTACTGGGAAGATAGCATCCTGTCCTTTCAATAAAATTTCCAGCAGTGCTGTGTCCAGTGAGGAGCTTGATTTTACATTTTGTGCCATATTCATGATGTCTTCCTTGCTGAGCCGCAGAAATGAGGATAGTTCTCCCATTGATGGGTTAGCTGGAGCCTTGTCGTTGGTTGAATCCTTGTGCTCTGACACCTCTGCGAACGTGTCATAAATACTCCTCGCTTTCCCAAGAAAGTAACTAGGTAATAATTTAAATCGTGACTCAGAGGGTAGAGGGCCTGAGCCCATGCTGGCTGGTTTAAAAAAGGAATTAACAATTTTGTAAGCCCATGCTGGCTGGTTTCAAAAAGGAATTAACAGTTTTGTAAAGTTCCTTTGAGGAATTGGGTGAACTTTCGATCCTAGAGCTGATATTATTGATCCGAGCTTTCCTTATGGCATAGTGATACTTTTTAATGCTTTTTTGTAGATAGATTTGCTCATTTCATCATAACTTACCCTCCACTTCCTTTCCCTTTTTTGACATTCTGTTTTTTAGTTCAACTAGTTCTGTTGAAAACCACCAGGCCTGTGCCTGCAACCCTGCGCTCTTACTCAGTCTCATGGTTATTAATTCATCTAGTGAGTCTTTTACCTCTCATTAAACATTGTATGCATTTTGGATACATCACTGAGTCAGTCAGGAGAAGAGTTACATAAAGCATTTTCCCAGCTGGCTATGTCTAGTTTAGCAAAAACAAGATGGATGGAGTGCTGAAACTTTTCAACCACTCACCCCCAGTCACAGATCTGGGTTTAATCCATCGTTCTTTTGCTCACTATGCCACCCCAGTTTGGACCCAGCCATATGCAAATCAGTCTTGACCCTGTTCTTCATGGCAACAGTCCAGCCCGAACTGTCAGGCCAGGTCCTCCCTGGACCGGAAACAAGCATCCTGGGACCGGTTTCGGGGTTTCACCCCGCATCAGCCTTGCTAGCTTGAATCCAGTGACACAGTGAGGAAAGGACCCACGTCAGGGCATACCCTTGGCCACTTATGGAGAACATGTCTAGTTTAGATCATTGCCGAATAAGCCTCGGCTGCACATCTATGGGAGCTTTATTTCCTACTATTGGGAGAAACAAAGGGTCAATAAAATGATACGACCAGCATACAGGAGTCACTGTCATGCAGTGTCCACTGTCATGCAGGAGATATTAGTAAACATTGGATGGAGAATATGTCCTTTTATGGGTAGGGGATGTAACCAATTGGGAAAGCTGCATGGCAGAGAGATCATGTATGAAATTTAATGCACATTCACAGTCTTTGTCATCAATGTGCAGATTTAAGTCACCCAACAAAGTGAAATTAGCTTTCTGAAGGCTTTGTTTGGCCAATATATCGGGCAGAGCATGAGAGACTGGGCAGCTGGCCCTGGAGGGTGATAAACAAGAAGCCCGGAAAACGTCTAGTTAGGGGAAAGTTCAATCATAAAGGAGAGACTTTCACACCCAGGGATCATACTGGGGTGAAGTTCACTTCAAGATGGTCTTTAAAAATTATAGCAACTCCACCACCAACTTTATTTAGACAATCACATCTAGCAGTCATCTCTAATCCAGGTTTCTGTGAGGAATAATGCCTTTGGCTGATAGTCCTCAAGAAAGGTATATATCGCTAGCTTGTGTTCGGGGAGGGACCTACAGTTAATTAGAAACATATGCCAGTTGTGGTCACTCTTGTTTGGGGAATTGGAGGATCCCATACCAGCTTGGGCTCTAGATACCCTAATATTTGCTTATAGGATAGAATTGTTATATCTTTTTATGTGTTGAGACTCCACACTCAAAAAAATACTACTCGTAAATCCCTTTGTGAATAGCAAACAATTGTAAAACTTACACAAAAGTATACGTTTACCTATGAATAAGGCCCACAGTGATTGAATGAGTTACCATCAAGGCTTGTACTCCATGAGTGTAAAGCCTCTGGTCTCCACCTATTGGTGGTGCCCAATTATTGAGAAATGGCATGGGGAGCAAAAAACGATGAATGTAGGCCAAGATCTCTGTACTGGGGTGAACGGTTGACATTGTTCAGCATTCTGTCCATCAATTGTTCTTTTGCATTTGTCATCCCGGGGAGACAGGTATGCCCAGACGTGGGTCCCGTGCTCTCCATGCCACTGGAGTCAAGCTAGCCTGGTAAATAGGGGTGATACCGTTAAACCGGTCCCAGGATGCTTGTTTCTGGTCCCGGGAGAACATGGCCTGGCAGTTCAGGCTGGACTGTTCCCATGGGGAGCAGGGTCAAGACTGATTTGCATATGGCTGGATTTAAACTGGAATGGCATGGGGAGCAAAAAATGATGGATTTAGGCCCAGATATCTGTACTGGGGGCAATGTTTGACATTGTTCAGCATTCTGTCAATCAATTGTTTTTTACAATTACTGAGAAGGGCATGCATATTCACCCTTTAACCTGTATGGGGAGTGCTCAAGCAGTGAAGCCCAATTTCTATTGTGGCAGAAACACTGAAAATATTTGCTCTGGTTAACATCAATGCAACTTCAGTACAATAGAAAATGGAAATTTACATGAAAATAAAGAGACAACAGTGGGCTACAGTAGACCAAAGAAAAAAATCTAATATATGCCCCTATGCAATATATGTTCAGCAAAATAGCATCTACTGGTCAATCACCCAACCACATTCAAACAGAGAAGTGACCAGCATCTCTCAGTGACAGCCCCCACAAATAATCTGGCCAGGCAAATTCATGAGTCCTATTCACTGATGCAGATCAGGTCAAGACTCGAAAACTCACCTGTTCGAACCCCATGATTCAAGCCTTTCTTTCCCTTCTTCACTCAGTGCTTGATTTGTAAAAAACATACATAGGGGCTTGCCACAGTCGCTGCAAAATGCCAGGTTTATGAAATCACCTTTTCTGCGTGGTCACCCAAGATTTGTCATCTTTTGCTGCACCCTATATTTTTTTCTGCTTTTAGAACTCTGTGCACTTTACCCCTGCTAACCAGTAGTCAAGTGTCTGTGCTCCCCTTTAACCATGGTGAAATTGGCTTATGCCTGATTGGCAAATTTAACTTGCCTGTAAGTCCCTATTATATGGTTTAAAAATTGCACATATGACCTGGACGTTAAATTCCACTTGTGGACTGCAACGTCTATTTTGGCATCCACTATAGTGGCAGTGCAAACATAGCTTCAGGCTTACACTGTGTAGCCTAACTGTTGCCGTGTAAACTTGCATGCAACCTGTTAAAATAACCCTTGTTGACAGGTAAAAGCCTCCCTTTTACATATTGATAAGTCACCCCTATTTACACTTTGTATCCCATAAGGCAGGGTGCTTGGTACATAACAAGTAGAAAACATGTGGAAAATAAATGAAAGTTACCATGTCCCTATAGTGACAAGGCCCAAAAAGCAATTTTCACTGTGACAGACCTAACTGTCCTATGCAGAAAACCAGAGTACAAAAATATGTATCTCAGGAATGGGACCAGCCAGACAAATAACTACACAACCATTTTTTAATAGTTATTAAGAATCCAATTCAATGGTGAAGTCAGATTTTTGATAACTAGTAACGAAAAGTAACTTTCACAAACTCACCCACTACCTGCCTGAGCAGTCAGAAGGCTAATTAGCATAGGTCGCTGTCAGCCCTCAGCGAGTGCTCAGCCTTCATTGATGTGAAATGCCTCTCAGGTGCAAACAATAGGCTGACCTGAATGGGTGGAGATGACTACTCTGAACTCCACAGAATATGCAGGGTGGGGGCTGTGGCATCCTCTTTGACACAACAGTGTAAAATTCTGTTTGACAGGTCTGCTGAACCACATATATCACTTGGGGCTTGCTTGAAAGGAATCTAAGAGGATGCCAAGACAGTTCTTGTGTATCTGCTGTCTCGTTGCTGGAGGACCCTGCTTTAGTGCTACCAGACTTCTGTCTCTGGGTTTGTTGTGGGTACAGTGCCTGCCTCAAACTGGATTTTAATGTTAGATATGGGAGGAAACTAGGATTACCATAGTACACTTCTCACTTACAGCACCAGCCCACAGAGTCCAAGTTGAGTGTGGCCGAAAGCTTTCTTTGTCTTGAAAATGCTCTGAACACAGCACTTTGGGCCTAATTGCTGTAAGGCAAAAAGAATCTATTGAAAAGAGGGTAGGATTGGCCTGGGGAACTTTTACCACACTGGTAATAGCATACCCGAGTCCCCCACCCCCAGCTGGTTCCAGGCATTAATGTGGCACCTCCAGGCATCCACTTCAGAACACTTTCTGGACTTGCCGAAGATCAGAAGAGGACAAGAACTTCTGTCTGTAACCTGGAGGAGGCCTGAAGGACTGGGCCTGCTCCCTTTGTGCCCAGGACAAAGAAGTGGACTTAAGGTTCAGTTGACCACCTATATGGCTACAGAGATACATCAAACTGCAAGAGGTCTTTTCCTGGAGGTACCCAGCTGACCAGTGGCAACTGTACCTGGATTAGACCCTGCTGTTGGATTCTGACACACTGTGAGTCTCTAAGTGCCTCCCCTGATGTATTTGGGGACTTTATAAGTGTACTCCTATGGTGGATCAGGACTTAAAAGACTGAGTCAGAAGGTAAAGTCTTTGACTAGGTTGAATCTGGCTGATGTATCCAACCCACTCTCCATTGCAGTCAGCCTTAAATGCACCTAAGACCCGGTCGACAACGTCAATTGGCTAACATTGGCTCTTTGTGGTTTTTGCACTATTTCTACATAGAACTGTAAAAATCTTATCTCTGGTTCCCCTTGTTGGATTTTTGTCATTTTGGTGTCATTTTATTTATTACAGTTTTCTAATTTAGTATTTTGTGTTTTGGCTTTGTTACAGTTTTGGTACTGAATAAAAATGTTACATAGCTGCAAGGGTTTTGAGCTCAGGTTAATTTAGTGATTTTGAGGGTTCATCCTGACAAGAATTGTGATTCTTCCTTGAGGTGGGTAGTTGCCTACCCAAATAATAATCCAATTTCCTACACCAGCGATGCCCAATAAGTAGGATGCTCTTTTTCGATTCCACCTCATCCCTTTGTTTTCTACCACCCCACATTTCCTTTCCATTTATTTAACTCTAGCAGGTTCTTTAGTTTAGATCTTGCCTGCCAGACAGCTTTTAGTTGTTTGGTTGTAAGAGAGCTTGTGTGGACCATACCAAAACTTACAGTCGGTTTAGAGCCATTGCTTACCATTGGTTTGCTCTTTGTCACACTCATTTGCTTGCTTCTTATTTGATGGCTTGCCTTTCTCTTCGTGTTCTTGGCCCTCCCCTGTGCATTGTCCCTTTACGATCATTTTGGTTGGCTGACTTGTATCCTTCAACTGCTCATATTTAGCCAACTTCTTTTTTCCGTATCTTTCAACACTCCATGAGAGTGCACATATTTTGCGCTCTCACTCATGTGCTGCTTCCTCTTTCAAAAACACCCACCCCCATAAGTGCTTTGTGTGCCTCCCTCATCCCCACGAGCTTGTCCAGCACTTTCCTCACCTTTCCCTGTTTTTTTTTCTTTCACCCCAACCTCAAGCACCTTCGTTGCTCCTTCACCCACCTCCATTGTTCCCCTTACAAACACCCCAACCCTCTCTGCCGTTGCTCCCTCTCCCTTTCATAGCCCTTTATTTAAATTTTATGTTTTCGGAGTGCCTGGCTGCTCGCTGCCGGGCTGCTCTGCATGTCAAGAGGCACTTTTGCACAAGTGGAATTCAATTTTTTTATATACCGACCGGAGTAGCATCTACAATATTGGATCGGTACATAAAAAACATAAGTACTCCATTGGCCAGGCACGCTTGGCCTTTAGTATGTGCATACTTATTAAACTATGTGGCTACCAGTTGCGGCAGCATTATGAAACTTTTTTTTCCCCATGATGCTGCAAAGGATTAGCAAAGAGCACTGGCAAATCCAATGGGTCAAAAGGTGAGACCTATTTGCTTTGCTAATGCTTGTTTTGATCCATGCTTTCTCTTTTTGTCACTGTTTCCTGTCTTTATCTTCCTCCTCCTTTTTTCCTTCTCTGTATTTTTTTCTATTGCTCTGGCTCAACTTCTGATGATGAAAAATTCCTGGTTCCCAAAAATGAGTACCGGTGTCCATAACCTGCAACCATCTACGCGAATTAAGAGTGCCCTCACTTCTGCTGCATATATTTGATGTCAAGTACGATATTCACATCTAATAATGCCTCATTGATATAATGTATGTTAGGTCTCACAAATGTCTACTAGACATGGGCATTGAAAGCAGGACTGCTCACTCATAACACCACATGCCCTGAAATATGTAACTTCTATGCAATCTAATGTACGTAACGCAAGTAAACATGTAACCTGTTCTATGTAACATGGCCCTCCACTATAGAACATCCATCTGACCTGACGGCTGTCCTTGAAAAAATCTGCTAACCCATTGTAACTGTTGCCATGCCTCTGCACCTAAGAAGAAATGATGTTTTACACTGTGCCCTATGCACACAAAATAAACATAACACAAGCCACAGAATCCCCTTGTGCAAAAAAGAGATTTGATTCAGGAAGCCCAAATATTTTTGTACCCTACCATGTGTTGTCGTAAATTATGTAATTTCAGATGTTGCAGTGATATTATCCATTATGTCATATTACATGTCATGAGCGATGCAATATGTGAGGTAATTTGCAGTACAAGGCAAGAGCATGAGTTACATTACTTGCAATAACTATAACTGGTGAATTTCAGTGGTTTTGTTAGTTTAAAACCATACTTTTTAACTGACATTTTCACCTAACTATAACGTCCCTTTAACCTTTGGTTTTTTCAGTAAATTTCTAAGATTTATTTAATATAAAGTAAGATATTATTCCAATTCCTACTATAAGGTCAATTTAACCTTTGTTTTTTTCTGTGAATTTCTATGTTTTTTAACATAATGTAAGATGTCAATCACTGTGCATGGCATGGGATTAGGTACGCAACCTGCCGAAGTGCATGACCTTTGGCCGTGCGTGGTTTGGGGTTGGACGCGGGGTCCAGCCTCTTGCCAGGCCCTGCACCCAAACCCCACGGTTGCCCAAACACCTGCAGCACATGTCTTTTGGCTGTGTGTGCCATAAGGTTGGGTGCAGGGCCTGGCCTGCGGCCCGGCCCTGTGCCCAACCCCACGTGGGCCCCCAAGCTCTCTGCAATGCATAGCCTTTGGATGTGCATGGCGTGGGGTTAGTTGTTCTACCCCTTGCTATGCAGGCCTTTGGCCTTGAGCGGCATGAGGTTGGGCGCACACAGCTGATTATGTGATGTAACAATATAAAGGTATCATTTTAAGTGAGGGCAGACCTACTGACTTTGTCAAATGGTCAGAGTACAAAAATATAAAATCGGCCTATTGGCTTTTTCAAGGGGTGAGCACATCAACATATATAAAGCAGACCTCTTGTCTTTGTCAAATAGTCATCAATAACTAAATGTATATTTTATAAATCTACACGTAAAACGTTTAACAAAAGTGTTTTTCATAAAATATTTACAATAAAGTCTTTAAAAATATTATTAACACGTCTGTGAGTCACCTCACTACAGTTGATGAGCATTCAGCTCCAGATTGGAGTGCTTTAAAAAAAATGGTAAGTTCTCCTGGGCCCATGTATTCAATGCCCCAGGAGACTTACTGTTTTTTAATGTTGCTGAGGGGCTGCTGCACTCTGTGCAGTCCTTAATAACATTGCAAAAATGTTTGGTGGGGCTCCTGCCCTTGTAGGGGCACCACCAGGATCCCAAAAATATTTTTAAAATAGCCGTTGTATTATGGAGCACTCCCCAGCTGAAGCAGTGAATGTTTAATGAGCGGACACTGCGGTTGCATGCCGGGCGTGGGCAAGGAGACCTTTAACTCCCCGTCAACCCACACTCTTGCTGGGAGGGAACACAGGTTGCTCTTGCCCGCGATAGCAGAGAAAAGATGAATGGAGTCCCCGGGCCTGATAGTGGCTTGGGGTGAGGGGCTAGACACACCCTTTCCCATAGCAAATCACTCCTGCCCGAGGGATCGGGTCCCCGGGGCCTAAAAATGCTTGAGGAGGGGGCCAAAGAAAAAAGCATTTTGTTGACCTCCAGGGCCCTAACCCAGCCGGGGGCTTGCATTTAAAAATGGCAGGAGCCCGCCTTTTTATTTAGTTGGCTCCACAGATCCGGCGTGGATCCATGGCTACTGATTAAAAAAAATCTGGATATGCTCCTTTCCTCTGACGACCCCCACACCACCATGCCTAGGGTATCAGTTTTACTGATAAATGTATACAGCGCACAAACGATAATGTGTGGAAGTGTATTCACCCAATGTATTGATTTGATCGTCAGCACAGTTCATTAACAGACATTTACATTTTGTTGAGTGCTAGCAAAAAACATAACATCTGTACACCCTTCCTCAAGCAGGCCTCCACCAGCCAGCATGATTGTCACATAAATCCTCTCACTTTGAAGTCAGAGAAATACAGATAAACACAAAGCTCTCTGTAAGACACAGCCTGACATTTGACCTCTGTCATTGAATGCACAGTGAATGTGATAAGATAAGAAAAAGATTTAAAGGCCTGTTTACAGAAAGCAAGTTTGAGAAAGAATACAGTAAACAATGTTTGGGCTACGGGAGGGATGTACTCGAACTGGACAGCCTAAAGCAAATAAAGCCAGCAAATGGAAAGCCATAAAATGTGAGTTACAAACCACAAAGCCAATGGTAAGCAATGGGCGGAATGCATTCTTAGGTCAACTTTCTGAATGTACCCAGGATGTCTTTAACAAACCAGACACCTGTGCTGTTTGGTATGCTGCGACCTAAAAATGATGCTGTTGTTGGTACGGACCTAATTATACCATGTTTCATTGAATGATGTTTTGTGTCACTTCCTGTTTGAACATGAAGGATTGTTGGTGTTGTTGTGTGTTAAAGTGCTATATTAAATAAAGTAAGAAAAGAGAGTGCATTGTACTAGCCTCCTTTGTCTTTAACAAAATCAGGGCTTTTCTTCATAACTGGCCAGGATAATCTGCCATTCTACGTGTTTCTCTGTGCAAGACTTTCTTCCTGTGAAACCTGCTGCCAAAGACTTGAGACTGATTCACAAGAGGATGCATCCAGAAAACCATGTGGCTTACAAATATTCAAACTGCACATGACTGAGAAGGAGGAAATTGGATAAGATGCTCAGGAGTAACTTTGTGTAACTTGGCACACACCTTTTCTGCCCATCCAAAATGAAAGAAACGTGCTGGCTGATACGTGCTTCCTGGCGTCAGTCTGTGCCTGACGTGTATACTATACAAAAGAAGCATAATAATCTATTGTAAAGCGCTCTAGCACCTTTGGGGATTGTCATGGCTAAATAAAATTCATAAATAAATAAAATAATAGTAAGGTCCTAACAACTTTCTCAAGCCCTCATTACGAGTAGCTCATTCTTTGGTGCAGGGTCGGTATTCCTGCTCCAACTGATGGGCACTACAAATTATTGCCAAATTATTGACCCTGGAATGGGGAATAACATGTTGACATGTGATAAACCAGGATTACCGAGTTCTTTACTGCATACGATTCCCAATTCGAGGCCCAATAATGGGGCCATTTACCACTTGCTATGAGTTGACAGCAGAAACGGGCAGTAATGGGGGAGTGTTATCCCTGTGATGCAGGAGCAGGAAGGACAGCCACATGCGGTTTCAAGGAGTGGGGTTCACACTAATTAAAAATGGCTCTGTTGTTTCCAATCCTGGGATTATCAAATTCGTGCACATAGGCCGCTTGTAGTTATCTGAAGTGGAGCAGTGTCCCCTGCTGGGGAAACTGCCCCTGGCAACTCATTATAAGGTCCGAATTGGATATACCGCTCCTTTTCAATTGGAGCTATTACATAACTGTTTCCAAAGTTTTCAAAATGTTTTTACAACCAGCAGTGAGTTATATGTGGGGCACCCTACTCTCACTTAAATTAGAGGCCTGAGTAGTGTTATGTTTTAAAAGAATAGTCATTATCTCTCCAGATGTTCGTGAATACAACCCTGTATTTGGCTGTCTGACCTGGTCCCAATAGAGGGCTATTAACTCTCATATAGGGATGAATATGTGTCAGCACTGGGAGGAGAGGGATGTAGCTAGAACTACTCCAGGTACCAGGAAGCACTTCATTGGAAGTCAAAGGGTTTTTACCAACAGGCTACATGAAGTATAAAAGGATCAATAGAGGACTACACGTTTCTCTGTTTTTTATTGAAGGTATGTTAAAGATTGCTGGGGTCGTGCATGTACATTGAAATGCTTCATCCTTTAGAGAAATGGTTGATGCCACTTTACTACCAATCACCCAGAGTGAGAAAGAAGCATTATAATAAGTCAAGGAGGCAGATCTAATGCATCATTGAGCGACACACTGAGGTGCTCCAACCAATTGACACGTTTCTATGAATGTCTCTACTGGAGCCCTGGTCTCCTGCTGAAGGTAGGGGAACTGCTATTGGCCGCCTAATGCTCATAAATGGAAGACTATGAATCCTGGGTGAAGGTAGAAAACCCCAGCTAGGGCTAATGCCTTAACTACTCTGGTATGGGTCAGTCAGGCAGCCACTAATACCGTAGGGACGTTTGCACCAAGCTTAGGTAGGTGGCATTAATCCAGGTGCAGTATAATTGACACATTAACTGGTAAATGATACATAGCCTCCAAGGTGTCATATGGGAGTGCAGTGAGTACTGGGAACCATCTGGAGTCTCTGAATTACCACCACACCTCACCCAACCTCATTTGCTCCTCTGTCTGCAGATCCCACACTCCAGGGTTAGGTCAGCCTAAAAAGGCAGTAAAGTGATCCTAATGGCAAAAACCCTCAGCGGCTACAGACTTCGCATTGATAATGCTCAGATATATTGGTGTATAAAGCTCTCGTCAGTTCTGCCTTGACCTGCTGGAGCATTTTTCGTAAGCCAAGTTAGGGACATATGGATTTTACACTTAAAACAGGTCTTTTGCGAAGAATAAAATAGCTGCCCCAGTCTGTGCAGGAAACAGCACTTTTACATCCTGCTAATGCAAAGACTTGCCAGCTGCATATTTGACAAGTCTCACTTCTACATATGGCCTTGTGGGCTCTAAAGCACTTTCTACATGTGACTTAGTTTATACTAGAAGTAGACTGCTAAGTATGTCAAATGGTATATTTACATGCCATTTACACTATCTACATTGCTGAATGTGTGCCACTGAATCATTTTGCCTAGGGGTTGTAGTATCATTGCGTTCTATGGGGCATATTCTCAAGGACTTATCGCCGCTTTATCGGCATTTTAGCGCCGCAAAAGTGGCGATAGATTTATCGCCCTATTCTCAAGCTGGTGCAAACTGCCGATATCGCCAATTTTCCAGCGATAGCTGCCGCAAAAACATCGCCACGGATGAGAGCGACAACTAACGCTAATGATATGCAGAGTAGGCGTTCCCGTGCAAAAGCACACGAAAACACCACTTCGCGATATTCTCAACAAGCAGCCAGATCTGCGATGCGATCCGATCCGAAAACAGGCGATAAGACGCGTTAGCAGCAGGGATTCAACACCTGCCTTTTACTGGTGTTAAGCAGGATGACAACCTGCAGTATGAAAGGGAGCCCAGCCCAGAGCCACATCTGAAGACCAACAGATGCCATGCAGACAATGATCATGCAGCCTGGAGACCCAAGAGAGCCACAACACCCACCGCAACCACCCCACCGGACCCTCCCCCCAGGTCATGAAGTCCGGTAGTCAACGGTAGTGGAAAAACAGAACTTTATTACAAATACATAAACAACAAGACGAAAAGCTCAGACAACGCGTTCCATTCCCAACGGGGAACTTCACCAGGGCAACATGTGGATCCAATAAACTGCAAATGCTGCGGGAACTCCCCAATACCATTCCATATCCAGAAATCAGTAGTCAGAAACCTGTTGGAGAAATGGTGTCAATGCTCAAGCGTCCTCATAGTCACAAACGTAATCTGGTACAGTGTATTGCACTTGGACAAACCGGAATGCATACAGGTATGATGAATCCAGTCCAAATATACTGTAACAGAAGTCTGTGTGCTCGTAACCTCCGCAGGAAAAGAAAAGGAAGGTTACGACCACACAAACATCTGTTACGGTCTCATTATGCAGGATTCATCATACCTGTAAACATCACGGATTGTATCATCTTGATTCCCCTGCACCTTCACTTCCCCCACGCTGTGCATGAACAGCTGGAGACCATGCAAGGGAATTACGCCATAGCTGCCTTACCGCACGTGTCGGGGGCAATTGACTGTACACATGTACCACTTGTGCCCCCTGCCGACCCTGCACACAATTACCGCTACAGAAAGCACACGCATTCCATCAATGTGCAGGCAATAGTGGACCACCGGGGACAGTTCACCAATGTCGTCGCCAACTTCACAGGCAGTGTGCATGATACATACATCTTACGACAGTCCATCATCAACCAGCGCTTCCAGGATGGCACCTATGGCAATGCACTGCTCATTGGCAAGTACTAACTGAACACACCACACACCTCAACTCCACAATCACACAACTCACAACTGTGGAAGAGCACACGTAACATAATCACATACAACAGGCCAACCACCATGCCCAACTACCGGACACGACAACACAAGTAACCAAGGTAACAGGGGCCAGACATGTAGACAAACCATCCACAAAGGCAGAGCCCCTCTGCCACACAATTGCAGCAATAAGAAAGGACACAATGCCAAGAGTGGCGGAGATGTGCTGGACAGACTGCAGTATGCAGAGCACAGACATGTCCATGTGGACATCTACTGCTGGTGTTTGCAGTGTAGTGGACAGTGGACGCAAACAGGTTACCCTGGCCGGCGTATGTCGCGAATTAATAGACCGGGGCCCTGGGCGTGGTACAGTTCCGGGATAGCCACCACAGTAACTACTGCGTGTGTCTCTGTGTCCGCCATATCGTGACCATAGGCCTACACACACGTGCCCGACCACATTCAATGGCCGTATTCACACTGGAGACGAGGTGACTACGTCCCAAGCCAAGCCACGCACATCTCGTCAGCGCATGCAGGGTCGTGTCTGCCAGGGCGGCGCCCCCCAACCAGCCACGAGGCCGCCGCCGTGACCGGTGGTGCCTGCGCGATCCTGTGCGCCTGCTGCACCCCAGCCCTGGTCCCCAGACCGGTTCGCCGCCCAGCGATGACTGCCCGCCCCTGCGCACCCAGGCCTCAATGCTCACCTGCCGCCACCGGCGTGTCTCCAGAGGGCCCTCCACGTGCCGGTGCAACCTCTTTAGCCGATCGCTGGATTCCGCGCCACAAGCCCCCAGCGCACCCTGCGGCACAGCACCGCGGAGTCATGTGTGTGCTGACTGCTGCCTGCGCGTACACTGCGGTCCAGCAGGGCTCACAATTCAAATCGAGTCTTGATTTGCTGGACGCCGTATCGAGGCCAACGCATCATCGCAGGCTGCACACCCGCTCAGCTCTTCAGGTGGGCCTAACTCTGTGCACCGCAAGTCATCGCCACGTGGCGGTAGACCCGTGCCGGACACTGGCCATCGGGTGCCACTAACTCAGTGCAACGCAAGTCATCGCCACGTGGCGGTAGGCCCGTGCTGGATGCAGGCCATCGGGGGCCACTAACTCAGTGCAACGCAAGTCATCGCCACGTGGCGGTAGGCCCGTGCCGGACCCAGTCCATCGGGTGCCACTAACTCAGTGCAACACAAGTCACGGACCCTTTATGATTGAGTTCCGTGGTTCCTTCTTTCGTGTTCCTGATCTGTGGCGTCCGGTCCCGGAGGACCACATCACCCAGCCTGCCTCACGTGGGAGGCGCACAGCTGCTACCAGTTCCAGCAGCGCCTGGAGGCGCTACAAAAACACTGACAGACTCCCGCAGCGCGGGTTCCTTCTTTCGTGTTCCTGATCTGTGGCGTCCGGTCCCGGAGGACCACAACACCCAGCCTGCCTCACGTGGGAGGCACACAGCTGCTACCAGTTCCAGCAGCGCCTGGAGGCGCTACAAAAACACTGACAGACTCCCGCAGCGCGGGTTCCTTCTTTCGTGTTCCTGATCTGTGGCGTCCGGTCCCGGAGGACCACAACACCCAGCCTGCCTCACGTGGGAGGCGCACAGCTGCTACCAGTTCCAGCAGCGCCTGGAGGCGCTACAAAAACACTGACAGACTCCCGCAACGCGGACGCGCGCGCGGACGAAGCCCGGACTAAGGGCGGGCCCGTCTTAGCCCGTCATAGGCCGGACAAGGCTGGGCTGGGCCCGGTTATTTAATTTTTAACTTGGGGACACCTGATCGTATAAGAGGTACTGCATCATGTAGGCTTAAGAAATCTTGGCGTTGAACGTTATTAGTTGTTTTAAGAGGGTGCGATATTCCCAATTATTTTGCTGTTTGTTTGTATTTTGTATGTAGGTCAATCATGCTTAACTGTTAATCATAGTGAACCAGTCATCAATCATACGTTTTAGTGTGTAATTTGTCTAGTTATTGTGAGATTTGACTGTTAGCTGTGATAGATATAGTGTAAAAATTAGGGGACTGTTTTGTTGTCTCGGCAATTGAGAAATGGGTAAGAGGAAAATCTCGAGTGCGCAAATTAAAAAGAAACCCAAAAACAGAGGGTCAAGCATGTAAGTCCCTGTTGAGTTATCTAACAGGTGCTATGGGAGCTGTTGAAAAAGAAATTATTACTGTAGAAGAATCTCTAAATACAGTTAGCTCTATGAATAGAGAAGTTGGGGAGGGTCTTATAGAGGGGCGCACGGAGGATAATACCCCAAATAACCGAGATTTACAGTTAGCCACACAGGGGAGTCCATCTAATAGGAATGGTTGTGTAATTAATTTAACTGACCATTTGTCCGATAGTGATAGAGAGAGTGACGCTCAGCCTCCCCATAAGAGATCTAGAAATCCTAATAGCCTCCCTGATTCCATGCCTTGTAATACGACCATAAAGAGGCAATCGAGTAGAACTAGCCCCAAATTAAATCAGAGAAAGATTCCCGTGATAGACAAGAAACAGTCTAGGAAAAGCGGTGGGGCCCGAAATAGATCTGCCCCATGTACGAATGATCGAATTCAGAAGGACGTGGCTGCATTGAAGGACAAATTGGTTTCACTAGAAGTTTTTCTAAAAGATTCATTTAGCAGTTTATTGAACAGAATAGGGAGTTAGAGGAAGTCTTATCAAAGACCGTAGGTCGCGTAATTTACAAAGAGAAAGAACCTAGTAGTATGGGTGATTGGGCTGAAGGGACTCGGAATAACGATAAACTTAGGCCATCTTCTAATCCTATGCAAACCCAGCATATTGCGCATCACAGTACTGAGTGGGATTGTCATACTAAGTATGGAGAGAATAGAACTAGGTCAGCCCCAGCAGTCAATACTCTAGAAATACCTGACGCTACATCATCATATAACCGGAGACTTGATAGGAATAATTCCCTGTCTGTTTTACGGGGGCTGGTAAAAGTAGAAGGTAGGGACGTAAATCGAAGGATAAATCTAGAATTACCGCCTGAAGCCACTCCTTATGTGGTCATCCTATCAAATGTCCCCAGACTGAAGGATGAGGGTAATGAGTCGTTGGAGTCCCTAAAAATAAATCATTGTATTGGATAAGTGCTAAAATTGGCTATGCCGATAGACTATTTAGTGAGTTCAAGATGGTAAGACGGGTTAATTGGGTGGGCAGGCAGAACAAAACTATAAATGGCGATTGTGTTGTTCTAACATTCAAAACTCCTCAGCTGGTAAAATGGATTCTAGATAGTTTACGCTACATCACTGTGTCCGGTCATGATATTAAACCATTGCCGTTAGGTTTCTTCTACCAGCCATTAGTTTATAACAGTGACGCCTCATATGGGATGACCTCTATATTAACTAACCCTCCCGTGTTTAAGGTGCCAATTAAAAATCGTTTTGAGCCTCTAAGTAACCTTGAACACGTGGATTGACCACGAACGGGTACTGTGATACAACCGACAAATAGATCTAGTGGTTCAGCGGAAAATACACCTTTATTCATTAATATAGCCGATGGCCATGATGAGGTGAACTTTGACGACACAACGGCCTCTTTGCACTCAATAGGAAATGATGTTTCACTTAATGAAGCCTCAATAGTCTTAGATGGGGTAGTTTGTAGTAGTGCAAGGGGTAGAGGATGTTCCGGGGGCCCACAACAAGTTTGTAAATTGTTGTTCTGGAATACGGCGGGAATTAAGTCTAAAGTAACCAACCCTATTTGGGTGGATTTTGTTAATAACTATGATATTATCAATTTCCAGGAAACCTGGGCTGTTAACCCTATTCACATCAACGGCTATAAAACTTTTCATTCTCCTGCCTGCCCTTCAATGTATGGTCGTGCAAAGGGAGGTTTATGTATCTATCTGTCGAATAAACTTAATTTTGACAAAGTTAGTTTAGATGTGAATGAACAATTTTACCAAATTCTAACTTTATATCCAATTAAGGGCCCTCGTATAGTCATTATAAACTTCTATAATAACATAAAACCCGTGATGTTTGAGGGCTTATTGCGTTCAATTCTACAAAGAATTAGTAATTTACAGACCTTTGATGAATTAATTATCTGGGGGATTTTAATTCTACACTATGCCAGTTATCAGATAAGGGATCTGCGGATTTGGCTATGAAAAAGGGCCTAGCTTTCCACATTTTGTGCATAATATGATCGGGAGTACGTTGAATGATGCCATATTCTCACAGGATCTGGGCTTCGCTAATGATTTATGCTCACCTGTGCTGCCTTTTAAACCCACGTTCAATGGGAGAGGCCTGTTTTCAATCATTGATTTTATACTAATAACATCTAGACATGCATCTCAGGTTGCGAATTTTTTAACACATGAGATAGCTCTTAGTGATCATTTTCCGTTGAGTCTTGATTTGAGACACTTTTTACACAAATATATAGTTGTAATTATGCTTCTCCTGATTTAGTTGAGAATATCGAATTGAATAGACAGAATGGATATACCCTAAGATGGAGAAACATCGATACTGGTGCATTTATTAAACAACTGGGGTTGAATTGTAAGACAACGATTTTTAACTGTTTAAGAGATAGTGCCCTTGATCATGAAGTAATAACGAATTTCTTAGAAATCAGTAATCATATAAAGAAGTCTCTTATGGTTGATAATACAAAGAAACAATTCACCCATAAGGAAGGTTGGTTTGATTCAAGTTGCACTATGGCTCATAAGAAATTGAAGAAACAGTTACACGCTCCTATTAAGAATACGGGGATGATTAGAGTGGCTAGGAACGAATATAAAGCAGCACTAAGAAGGAGAAAGATGGTTTTGAAAAGGGACACCTGGCTGAACCTAATGGAGGCTTCAGAAATGCGTGATTCGGCGGCTTTCTGGAAAATGGTTAATTCACCTTTCCTCACAGACGACACTAAAGCAACAATAGAAATTGCCATCACAGAACCAGAATGGATAACACATTACTCTAAGTTGTATGAAAATGTTAGCAGATTCCCATGTAATAATTCAAGATTTGACCCTTACTGTACCCCCGACGATCACGACCTAATCTTATCTTGTTTTTAAATTATGTGAAGTTACTAAGGCCATAGAGATGAGTGCTGGAGGAAAAGCAGCAGGACCAGACGGGATCCCTGTGGATCTTTTTAAAGCTAATTTAGATTTATGGGGACTCCTGCTGACACAAGTATTTAATGCCTGCATGAGAGAAGGGACATTTTTAATTACATGGGCCGAATCGGTAATAGTGCCCATTTTTAAAAAAGGCAATAGGGTTGACCCAGCTTGCTACCGTCCCATCTCACTCCTGGATTCGACAATAAAGATTATAGGTCGAGTTTTATTGGATAGATTGCAGGTGTGGGCAGATGAGCATAACATTTTAAGCGATCTCCAATATGGTTTTAGGAAGGGTATGGGTACCATTGAGCAAGGGTTAAATTTACACATCATTTTGGAAAAGTATACAAGAGCTAAGGGGGGAGAATTTTTATGGTTTTCATTGATTTAACTGCGGCTTTTGATTGTGGTGTGCATCATAAGTTATGGGAAATTTTAGAGAATCTAGGAATAGATATTTTAATTATTAATTTTTTGAGGCAGCTATATTTAGGGACTAGCGCAAAAGTCAGGTACGGAAGGTGTGGTGAATGCACTAAACCTTTCCGTGTACAAAGAGGAGTGAGACAGGGATGTGTCCTTGCCCCTTTCCTCTTTACATTGTACATTAACAGGTTAGAGGCGGTATTGGTTGAGAACTGTAATGATTGACCTCTCGTAGGGGGGCGACCCATCCCCGCACTTTTATATGCGGACGATGCGGTTTTAATGGCCCGAACCCCGCTTGCGCTTCAAAAGGTTGCCAATATTTTTACAGATTTTATGTCTAATTTGGGGCTGAACGTTAATTGCTCGAAAACTTTTTTATGGGCTGTGGTAAGGGTACTAAAAACAGGGCGGGCCCCATTTTTATCTACACAAAACCTATCATTAGTGTTAAAGATTTTTCATATTTGGGGATTCTTTTAGCGATTCTGGATCTTGGACCCAGGCTATTTGCACAAGACGGCTTTTGTTCACCAAATCAGTAAAGGCATTGATCAATTTTAGCCAAAAGCTGGGTAAATGCCCACCATGTGAACTTCTGCAAATTTATAGGGCTAAATGTACATCTGTTGCCATTTACGGTGCAGGCATTTGGGGATATTCTGATGTGAGTGCTCTACAGATTATAGAGAACCATTTTCTTAAGTTTATTTTGGCTGTTCCGGATAGTACGGCAAATTATATATGCCATGTTGAGTTAGGCATACCGTACTTAGAGGATTTGATCAGGTTACAGCCAGTTTTATTATGGTTCAAAATCTGGACGGTTGATGAAATTACATTTAATCGCTCTATTTTAAATGATGCTTTGAGATTAGATGGGGTTAGCTGCTTTAGATGGATTCAATACGTTAAAACGTTCTTAAGTAGTATTGGTCACTCAGAATATTTTAATGATCCTTTATTAATGTGCGGTGAGTCAAGGAAAGATTTTAAAACTAAATGTTTAAATTTTTTGCACGAGAAGAGGGCTTTAATTGAGTCTAAAAAATCTACTGTATCAGCACATCAACTTACACTTTCTAGTGTGGGAATGCAACCATATTTGAATCTAACTATGAGTGACTATGAGCGTTTTTATTAACTCGATTTAAACTAAACATTTTACATCGTTTAGGGGCCCATTACGATACCCGGCGTAAATAAATCCGCCAGGCATGGAAGCGGCAAAAATCCGCCCGCACACACCGTCTGAACACCGACCACGCCATTACGATTACACAAACCGAAAACCGCCATCGGCGGAAAAATCACACAAAATACCGCCCGCCATCGTCCGAAGTCTGAGTCAAACCGCCCGCCACGGACGGAAACACGCACGACAACACAAAACCGCCCGCCCACACGGCCGACACACCGCACGTGAAATTACGATCGCACCGCCATGAGCGCGGAAAAACCACAAATATACCGCCCGCCAGCGCAAACAACGCCGATGAGAATCGACACGGCAGAAGCCATGGCGCCAACGTACCTGCACAGAAACCATCCGCACACAAAACCAATAGCACACAACATGGCCAACAAGTCCACACAGCAAGGCACGCACAAATACACAAGCACAGTACACATCCCGAAAACACCCCCGGACAAACAAAAAATACAAAGGCCAGAACCCCAGACACAACACACCTGAAAACAACAGACCATGAGGACACACCCACATAGGTGAGTACAAAAGCAGCACTCCCACAGACCACAACCCCTTGCTACATTGCAAACCAGAGAGGAGAGGAGAGGACACAGTGACACAGCAAGGACAGCAGCACACCACAGAAACGCACACATCACAACCACCACCACCACCACCACCACCAAACACCGGCACCACAAACCCCCTGCACATTACACAACACACACCGCACCAGCACCACAAACACCATGGCACCACAAAGGATGCCCAAGTTCACGCCCATGGAGCTGACGGTCATGGTCGACGAGATCATCAAGGTGTACCCACAAATCTATGGGAACATGGTCCAGCACACACCACTAGCCACCAGAAACAGAATGTGGAACCGGATCGTAGACCAGGTCAATGCAGTCGGGACCCTGCCCAGAAACAGAGTCGAGATTAACAAACGTTGGAATGACGTAAAGAGCCTGGTCAAGAAGAAGGAGGGCAAAAACAGAGAGCTGGCTGCCGTCACTGGCGGAGGGAATCCCGCGCTCTTAAGACCTTCAAAGCGTGGGAGGAGAAGGTGCGAGTCGTAATCCATCCGGAGATCCTCGCCGGATTAGCAGGGGGAGTGGAGGCTGGTAAGTACAAACTAATGTATACCAGCACACCGCTATGTACTCACATGCGCAACTACCATGCCACAGCTCCCAGGGACAAACACCCCCATGTCCAGCACACAATACACAACACATCACACACACATGCAACAGACACTACCACACACAGCCCAAACCGAACAACTGTAAGATGCGTGGGGACATGTGTACACTAAGCCAGCCACGTAACCACCAACAGGTCCCCAAATATGCCAGAAGCGCCACAACGAGCACCCACCACACCCATGTGTCCGCCACAGCTGCACTAACCGACAAGTAACAGGTAAGTGGCAGGAACACAAAGTGCAGTGGGTGGGAGGGTGGACAGCCCAAGTACAACACACACCAGGCCCCTAGTCCCACAGCACAGCAAGGAGGAGCATCCCCCACACCCCACAGCCACGTGTCAGCCACCGCAGTGCACAACGACAGCCGAAAGGCAGACATCACGGTCCACAGCAATCGGTGTCAGTGGGTGTACAGCCACCCCCACGACCCACTACACCCCCCCACCCCCACAGACCTGCAACATGGAGCACCCCCGCTTAGAGCCATGTGGCATCCAGTACAGTGCACGCACGAACAACTTGCAGGTGGGAAACTGGACAGGGCTGGATTACTGGAGGCATGAGGACCATAACACCACCAACACATGGGACATGTCACGTAGCAGACGAACACGCAGCACCGCCCACCGTCACGAACAAGTGAACAATGTGCACACGGACATGAACAACAGACTCACACCCCACATGACCCATCACAGACATAGCAACACCCAAGGAGCCTCGTCTGCATGCACAAGCCACACTGAATATAGTCCCACACGGCAGCCACTGTGCAACTCATCACACACAACCGAAACACCATTGAAGTCCTGTCCATGTAGCCCCTACTGCCTGTCAACCACACACCCCACAACTACGCCTATGTAAGACAAACAACACTAGACGCAACAGAGCGGAACAACAGAAATGCACACGAACACCACTGAACCCATCAAACTCAGACACACCATGCACATACAACATACCATCCATCCCATCCGTCAGCCCCAGTCTCATGAAAGGCATGTCATCCGCACAGCTGCCACACATACAGCAGTCACGCTAAGACACATGCCCATGACCAACCATGTGCCAGAAGTCAATTAAGCGCACGACACACTGTGAGCAACAACACACAACATGGGCCACCCCCCCCGAGCACTGCAGTGATGCACATGGCACAGGGCAGCACGCACACCAAGGAGATGGGACAACTGCAATACGTTGGCTGGCACACAACTATCACTCACCCATAACGATGCGTCCAATGCCATGTCCAGTAACCACAACAGACAGCAAATATGCAGGGCATGTCAGGCATGCACACACCTCAGACCATGCACTGTCATGCAGCCACAACACATGTCACGTTCGGCACCCATGGCTCACAGCATGTACCCCAAAAGCATATCCCCTCCCAAATGCGAATCTGGGGCATGGCCCCCATGTTGCCATATGCGCTCCTAAGCGTTCCATTTGAACCCCAAAAGCATATCCCCTCCCAAATGCGAATCTGGGGCATGGCCCCCATGTTGCCATATGCGTTCCTAAGCGTTCCATTTGAACCCCAAAAGCATATCCCCTCCCAAATGCGAATCTGGGGCATGGCCCCCATGTTGCCATATGCGTTCCTAAGCGTTCCATTTGAACCCCAAAAGCATATCCCCTCCCAAATGCGAATCTGGGGCATGGCCCCCATGTTGCCATATGCGTTCCTAAGCGTTCCATTTGAACCCCAAAAGCATATCCCCTCCCAAATGCGAATCTGGGGCATGGCCCCCATGTTGCCATATGCGTTCCTAAGCGTTCCATTTGAACCCCAAAAGCATATCCCCTCCCAAATGCGAATCTGGGGCATGGCCCCCATGTTGCCATATGCGTTCCTAAGCGTTCCATTTGAACCCCAAAAGCATATCCCCTCCCAAATGCGAATCTGGGGCATGGCCCCCATGTTGCCATATGCGTTCCTAAGCGTTCCATTTGAACCCCAAAAGCATATCCCCTCCCAAATGCGAATCTGGGGCATGGCCCCCATGTTGCCATATGCGTTCCTAAGCGTTCCATATGAACTCCAAAAGCAAAGTACAAACCAGACCCAGGATGGGCCAGGAGCCCGCATACACCAGAGTCACAATGAGTAGGGGCACAGCAACACACCCATCGGCATGGCCAATCCGTCCCATGCCACATGTGCACAGCACACAGTCCCATTGCCTAGCACACACAACTACAGATGCCACAGCCACACACTCGCCTCCGGGAAACCCATGTACGAGATTGCACGAACTGCCAATGTCAGACGACTAATACATACTCCGCCAGGTGCAACACAATAACAAATCTCATTCTCTCCACAGGTGACGAACTGCTGGATGCTGGGGATGGAGACAGCAGCCAGCACAGCCAGCCTACAAGCCCCCAACGAGGACACACGGATCTGGAGGATCTGTCCTCCTCTTCGGACACGGACCACCAAGCTGGCCCATCTGGCGTGGCAGGGCCCAGCCGCTCCCCAGGACCCCTCCTATCCACCAACCCATCATCCAGGGATGCTGAACAGTCCCAGTCCCCTGCTGCCACTGTCGTTGCGGCCACACCCACGGTCATTGCGGCCACTACCACTGCCGCAACCGCCACCATCGCCGCACCGACCACCACCGCCTCCACCACCACCACGTCTTCGCTGGCACCAGCCCCAGCGCAGGTGGTGGCCCGGCCGACTGGATCCACCCTGGGAGCCACAGCGAGGACCGTGGTGTGCAATGTGGCTAGTGGGCAGGCCGGTGGCAGCAGGACTGGTAGGAGGAGCAGGGTCAGGGAAACGCCAGCCTCCCCTGGGAGCCATGCCCTGCCTCAAATGGCCAGAGTCCTTGGGGCCTATGAAGAGGCCCAAGGACAATGGGCCAGGTCTGCTACTGACACGCGGGAGGTGCTGGGGGTGCTGAGGTCCATGGACGCCCATATGGGCCAATTCGTGTCCCGTATGGACCAACTCGTGGACCTCATGGGCCAGCTGGTGGTGGCGGTGGGGTCACAGGCAAGGCCAGCAACACCACCTCCGCCACCACCTGCTAGGGCGCAGGCTCGGGCAGCAGTGTCCACTTCCCCTGCGTCCACAGCCAGTGAGCACACCTCACCCACCACCAGCAGGTCGCCACCACACCCCCCTCCCAAACGTGGAAGGGGCCGTCCGAAGAGGAAACAGATCTCCCGGGAGGACTTCGCACGCTCCAGTCGCAAGTGAGGCAGCCAGCCAGCCTTCCGCCAGCCTTCCTTGACCAGCCACTGCATTGACTTGCTCTACGATCCCACTCCACACAGCCATCTGGATGGCATGTGTGTGTTGGACTATGGACATAGAACCAGTGGGTACACCCTGATCATCACGCAGCCATGACCGACAGCTCATTGTCACTGCACGCACCACTTTTGTCATCACCTTACACACAATCACATGTCACAGTTTGTAATAAATGCACCTTTTTCACTAACTGCTGTTTGTGCCCTGTGTTTTATTTGTACGGAATACAACGGCCACCTTGGGCGGAAAGGCACCTGATGCGTGGCATGGCAATGGAATCCGGAGGGCCTGTAGGGACCTAGGGGTGGGAGACAGAACAGGAGCACATTCAATGAGTGTGTCACACACCCATCACACAGTACATGTCAACAACTACAAGCAATGTACACACATCGCACAGAGCAATAGGGCACAATGCCACAGCCACCAACAGTGGCATACTACCCTGGCCATGGAGCGTTGACACACTGCACGCAGTGAACATACGGCCACCCTGACACAGCACACACACACCTGCACAGATACAGACACATCATCCGTCGTACATGGACACTCACCGTCAAGTGAAGTAGCGGGCGATGAGCTGCTGGCGCACATTCCCAGCTTCCTCCTCTCCGCTGTCCACCTCACTCGAGCTGTCCTGGTCTGCGGGCTGGGGCCCTGGTTGATCTCCGTCATCCACAATGAGGGGGATCTGCTTCCGAATGGCCAGATTGTGCAGCATGCAGCACGCCACCACTATCTGGCACACCTTCTGTGGGGAGTACGCCAGCGCACCCCGGTGCGGTCCAGGCACCTGAACCTGGACTTGAGGAGGCCAAAGGTACGCTCGACCACACGTCTGGTCCTCCCATGTGCCTCATTGTATCGATCGTCTGCTGGGGTGCGAGGATTCCTCAATGGACTGAGCAGCCATGCCCCATTCGGATACGCAGAGTCACCTGGGTGTGAGGGACACAGAGAACCGTTGCAATTCCAACTGGACAGGGGACAGCATCGCACAACCAGCACGCTACACCACTCCACATACTCACCGACAATACAGGCACGATCCTGTTGCAGATTGGCCATCAGTCGTGGCAAGATGCTGTTGCGCATTGTGTGCGTCATGGGCCGAGCCTGGAAACTTGGCACACACGTGGGTGATCACCATGTCCGCAAGGCACACCACTTGCACATTCAGGGAGTGCGTGTGCTTCCTGTTGCGGTACAGGTGCTCAGTGGCCTGTGGTGGAACAAGGCCAACATGAGTGCAGTCAATGGCTCCCACGACGTGTGGGATTCTGCCAAGGGCATAGAATGCACCCTTCACTGCCGCCAATTCACGAGCCCTGGGGAATCTGATGTACCTGTTCCGGTACAGCATCATGGCTGCCAGTACATCCCTCAGCACCTTGCTGAACATGGGCTGGGACATCCCTCCTCCACTGCCCACTGTGTGCTGGAATGACCCAGTGGCGAAGAAATGCATGGCGGCCATCACCTTAGCCGTGGGGGTGACAGCAGTCGGATACACCCTGCGGGGACGGAGATGGGGCTCTAACATGGCACACAGTCGATGCAGAGTTGGCCTGTCCAGCCGAAACTTCCTGATTACCTCTGTATCGTCCATGTCCGCCAGCAATTGGTATGGGCGGTCAATGTTCGGTCTCCGCCTGGGTTAAATGGCAGAGGACACATGTCAAAGCAACACGGCACATAGCAATTTCGCATACACATCACTGACATGACTGAGCAAGCACATGAGCCACAGCCCAGCTGTCAAGCTGGGACGGCACGGCCACAATACACTTCCACAGGTCTCCCAACAATGGCAATGGTAAGTGAGACATACCACTGCCATGTGCATGCACATGGGGATCTAGGCCCCAATGACTTGCGGGGCGTGCTGATGGGGACTGACTGCATATCCGTCAAGCGGCAACGCCACGGCAACATGAGTGTCTGCTGAGCATGGAACTGCTTCCGAGGCTGGATGAGTATGGCACACGACGACGACGATGTGGGCACGGGCTGAGCGGCCAATACAAGTGGGACCTGTGGCACGAGGGGATATGAGACAGTAGTAGGTGTCAGCACTGCACCCTATGTACAGCACTGTACGGATCACAGCTCCCGAAACATTGACTGGTGTCCACATTGACAGCCCCATGCCAAGACGGCTGTGTGCTTGCAGTCACACGTCACAGGTGAGAGGTTGCATTGCACGTGCAAGGTGGCAGACGTACATAGTGGGAGCTGGCATGTGTGTGCATGTGTCTCCTGTTCAGGATCCACCAGATGGGCGCTGACTCTGTACTGACCATTGGACACAGCATGTTCCGTGGAAGGCTTGTGTGTGTGGGATGGTGGCACTGGATGTGCCTCCGTTGGGTGGGGGGCCATGCACAGGGCGGGTACGTCGATGATTGCGCATTGTTGGTCACGGTGGGTGCACCAACTAATATGTGTTGCCCTGTGTTCAATTCCTATGTCCGCATGATGATGGACTGTGGATGTGGGCAGACTACACATTGGTCGATGTGCTGTCTATATGCATGTGCCTTCACACCAGGCACAGCTGCCCCTGCACATGTGACCCCTGCTGGACTCGCTGCTGGGTCTGTGGAGCTGATGCACCTTCTGCGCGTGGGGCGGGCCGCTCTCCTCACTTCCCTCATTGCGCATGTCATGTCTTTGCCGCAGGTGACATGGATCATGGAGGGCCCACATGTACGCGTGGGTAGGCTACACATGATTGTTCACTGGTCGCCACCCCCAGTCAGTGTTTCGAATGGGAAGGTTGTCGTGCTGGTGGTATGTTCGATGTGGCGGATGGGCGGGCCTAGGTGCGGGCTTACATTCCGGACATGGGGGGTAGTTGGATTGGCGACTAGTTGCAGTACACACGGGACACGTCTCTTCCTTTCCACATCTGGGTCATCCCTTGTACTAACTGACAGTGATACAGTCATCATCGCCCCAGCCCTCATGTCCTCCCCTCGCCCCCCAATATGCATGCTCACCTGCGAGGCTAGCGCTTGCACAGGCAGCCCCAAGCTCGCACCTGAGAGGGCAAGGAGTGTATGTGTGGGTCCAGTTGCACGAGTGGGCTGTCTCAGGGTATGATGTGTGGCGGGACGCCGTCCACCTGCGTGGTGCCCCAAATGGAGACCCGGCCTGCATGGACTATGCATCACAGTCTTCGCCTTCCGGATCCGCCACCTGCGACACCCAGTGGCTGTGGCTGCCCTTGCGGCCAGGCCGCGTCCGTCTGTGGCTGTTGGCCCACACATTCACTCTTTGGCCTCTCTGGGGAGGGCTCGGGGGTGGTGGCGCACGCGCTTGCACTTAGTCGCAATGGCATGTGGCGTGGTTGGTATGATGGGCAATGGATGGGATGGTGCGAGCCACCTCCCGTGACGTCAGTGCTGCTCGTGCTGTGGTGCGTCCCCCTACACTTCCATTTGACTTTTTGCCATGCTAGACGTTGAGGTTCTATTGCCTGCGTGATATGACCAGGAGGAGCGCGAGGAGACCTCTCACACACCATGCTCCACTGCCATCCCGTGCCCTGTATCGCCTGTGCGGATTGACTATGTTGGGGTTACACCTGGTCGACTGGGGCTGTGTGTGCCTTGTCAAGGGGCATGGCGGGCGCACAACAGGATCCAGCTTGTCCACAGAGGGTGGGCTGAGGTGCGCCTGGTACCGCTTTGTACGTGTGCCCGGCTGCTGTGCACACACGTGTTCACTCCCCCCGACAGGTGTCCTCTCACAATGCCCAGGGAAGCGGTGGTGTACTGTTCAT
Source organism: Calotriton arnoldi (assembly GCA_963921515.1). Taxonomy (NCBI): domain Eukaryota; kingdom Metazoa; phylum Chordata; class Amphibia; order Caudata; family Salamandridae; genus Calotriton; species Calotriton arnoldi. The sequence continues at coordinate 2,011,696 of CAWUFW010002737.1, read as the reverse complement.
GACCCCTCCCAACACGGCGTGCTCCAACTTGGCATGTGCGCATCTACCCGTCGCACCCACCCACCTGAGCACTGCGTCCATACGACTTCACACGACACATGTGTGTCTTCCACAGTAGTGCTACTCATTTGCGTTGACATCCAATACCAGTGGACTACATGGTCATGTCACGACTGCCGTGTACTTCACATACTCTCATCCTCTCTCATTCGTACTTGTGAAATGAGTCAGCGGAGACAGTTCTGGTTTCAAACATTATATTGAGTCTTCTGTCCTCTGTGATGCAGTATAGTGGACACTACTGGCAGCGGAATACATGTTGAGGATATACTGAGCATGATAACAAATGGGATAGGGTGTGGGGTTACATCTGCTTGGCCAAGGCTGTGCTAATGTACATTTACGTATAGCTGCGGAGCTGCGGACTTTGACACAGACGGTATACATGTAGCCTACCAGACCGCTCGGCATCATGGGCACAGTCCATCTCAGTTCCATGTGACAGGTTTGCTGCGGTTGTTCCTCATGCACGCGTGCATGTGAGATGACAGGGCATGTGCTTGCGTGCATGCAGCGGCGTGCCACTTGTTGTTGCACTGTGGTGGTTACTGGACATGTCAGTCACTGGGGTCGTGTTGTTGTTGTATGCACTTGTCGTCCATGCAAAGGTCCTGGTATGGGATTCCCGGGGCGGGGGTGGGAGGGGTGCAGCACCCACAGACTCCAGGCGACCTATTCATGTCCACTGAGCGGTGTGTGTGTCCATGTGCGCTGGATCCATGTCGTGTCCTGGTTGTTCGTGCAGTTCCGTCCATGTGGGTGCGATGCACAGAGCCCATGCCACTGCCTCCCACGATGCATGCGGTGTTCCTGGATGTGATGGGGAACAGTGTGCATGTCCCGGTCATATCCGATGTCATGGCGATGTCGTTGATGGTGTGGTTACAGTTGCCGGTCGTTTGGTATGGCTGTTGTGGTGGTGACTGGCCAGTCCGTGCGGAAGCTGAGCATGGGTGCGGGGTTGGACTTCATAGGTCACTCGGGGAACCTGCGTTGTGGTCCGACGTATTTACAGGTTGTCAGGTATGCGATGCCGTCCAGCAGGGCTTCCATGTCATTGGTGGTGTACATGTTTGCCAGCCAATGAAGCGGATGGTGGCTGTCAAGGTGTTGTTCGTAGGTTGTCCCTTGGAGGACCATGATGGGGCATGCTGGGTGACATTCGATGTAGCTGTTCTCGATGATCCGTCGTGTGGAGGCACAGTGGTTCCATTTCAGTGCGCGTGCGATGTTGGCCACATACGCCATGCCCCCATAGGCAGAGCAGGCCCTGTCGTGTGCGTCCAGAGGGAGGAGTAGTGGTAGCAGGTCCGCCTTCAGACATGCCGGGTTGGAGAGGCATATCTCGACGGGATGCTGGTAGGGACACCTCCGACAGTAGAAGACGGGCATGACGCAGCTGAACAATGTGATGCGGTAAGTCAGTCGGTAACTTACGTTCAGCAGGGACAGGAGATCGCATCCCAATGTATGTATCGTGTTGGTTTGGTACAGCTTGAGCTGTTCGGCGTAGTTGGGTAGGTGTGTTGCGGTTGCCATTTCGCAGCGGTTCGTAGAGGTGGCGTGCTCCGGCTGTGTGTGCAGTCTGCAATGTGCACGCTCCGGTGTTGCTGTGAGCTCTGTGTAGTCGTGGGGAGACAGGACTTGTGTTCTGTTGGCTTGTTTGGAGGACACGGGCCCTCTTCCCACATGCTTCTCAGACAGTTCAAGGTCAGTGCTGTGTGACTCCTTCCAATTAACTTGCATGTGGCCGACATGGGGGAGTGTTTTCTTCTTTCTTCCCCGTCCGTTGTGTGCTTCTGTGATATGCGCTATCTGCCCTGTGGTCGGTCTCCTCGGCATGCCTGTGTTGGTCTATTCTTGGACAATGGCTGTATTCACCGGCTTCTGTCGTAGGGCTGTGGTTTCGGTGTTGGAATGGAAGGTCATTCAGTGCTGTCTGCTCTCCCTTGTGTGGGCGGCAGGCTGCCTTTCCGCTCTGCGTTGGGCCTTGTGTGTGGATGTAATTCTTGGGCCACCTGTTGTCGGTCCCCGGGCTCTTTGGTGTTCCGTTTCATGTGTCTTGTTCATATGTGCAGGGTGGTATGGGTTTTTCAGTGTGGTACTGGCGTTCCTCTTCCCGAAGGGAGCCCTGCTTCTCCTAGTTGGTGTTGCCGCCGCTGTGTGCTACGCCATGTTTGTTACACTGGGGTGTGTCCTGCTGTTGCGTGTCTTCACTGACATGTGTGCGTCGGTTGTGTGGCGTTGGGTGTTGTCCGTGAATTGGGCGTTGGGGACATGTCTGTGGCCGGCCTGTCACGTGTCATGTGCGTTCGGGGTGGGGCTGATGTGTGTGCTGCTTGGTTGTGTCCCTGTGTCTGTGTGCGACGCATGCATGGCGCTGCGGTTGGCCTCTGCGTTGTGCGCATGTGTGGCGGCGTCATCGGCGCTTTGTGGCCGTGACGGGGTGGTTGGTTCCTAGTCCCAGGTGGTGTGTACACATGTGTTCCGCGATGTTAGGATTTGGCCTGTGTGTCATATGTGGATGCAATGGTGGATGTGTAGTGTGCACGCGCTGGTGGGGGGTTGTCCGCTTTTTCCGCCCTTGCACTGTGTGCGCTGTTTGCGTGCACTTGTTGTGTGTGTGCCTACCTGCGTCTCCGCGGTACGTTGCGTCCTTGGTGGTGCATCAGCAGTAGCATGGGAAGGGCCTGCAGTGCTGGATTCATGCCCGGGGTGCCGCTTCTTCGTTGTCCGTGCTCTGCGTCCGTGTTTCCGCCTCTCTTTCACGTGCGGTGTCTCTTTGCCGTGGGAGCCGTTTGTTTGCGGCATCGTAATTTATGCGCCGGGCGGGACGTGTTTCGTCGGACGGTGTGTGTCAGTTGTGCTGCGCCGCTACGTGTGCGGGCGCACTTTGATGGCGGACGGTGTTGCTGGCTTGCCGGCGGTGTTTGGCCTGCTTTTCGCATCGTAATTGGGCGGGCGTGTGGACTGCTGCGTGCCGGCGGTAACTGGTGGTTTTTGCATCCGCCAGCACGGCGGTTGTGCTTCCGCCCGCCATCGTAATGGGCCCCTTAAAGTCTTACAAACTTCAAAGTGTAACTGTACATCATTTTAATAAATGAATGTGGAAATGTACTACTTCCAACTTCTATTTTTCACCCACCAAAAATTCCGAAAGTCCTAATTTGACTTTGAAATAAATATAGTATTTTCTAAATTAAAATGAAATAAAAAATATGTTCATCTTTCTTTTCCACCTCAAAGAGTCTAAATCTAAAGTAGTATTTGGCTATTATGTAACTGAAGCGTCACATGCAGATTATCTTGATTAGCCGCTGCAAGTTGAATGTGATCTTGGAGTCCAAAATGTTTTTATAAAATTGTTATATAAGGTCATGCTTAGTGTTGTAAGGCTTTTTATTAATTTATATATCGAGATAATGTTTGAGAAGTTGAATCTTAATACATTTTGTGTCTCTAAAATGATTTGTGTTTATTTTTGTCTATTTCTCTCCATTTGTATGGAACTGAGAAAGCTAATTAAACAGAGTGTAGAACCCTTTAAATAGATGGAAAGCCTCAACCTGACACTCAAGAGTAACAAAACATATTGCCAATGTGTGTCTTGCAGGAGCTGTACCTCTGAGGTGCTGGCCTTTGAACATTAGCTAAAGTGCAAATTTTACTCCTCAACAAACTGTGTTTTAAATGGGCTAAGCACTTGCGCACAGGTGTTGTTTCCATTTCTGTTTGTCTAAATGATATTCCTTGACTTTAGTGTCAGGGCAAGGGCTACAATTTTAGATGTCTGTCAGATTTAGACAGACTCCAATAAAAAAAAAAATGATGAAAACGACATATTACTTGGTAACACATCCATATTATATCTATCTTAATAATCTTATGAGGGTAGGTGGAGCCGAGGCACATTATAGATGGCTGTCTTTTCTTTTGTTAGTGCTAAGCTTTTACTCCTACTGATAACTTGATCAGACCATCAGCCAACCGATGTGAGGCTGGATTCGTGTACTGTGGTCCAATCGCACTTTTAAAGCTTATTGTGCAGGAATCTGGACCAGAGTGAAGAACATAAGCAATTATGACTTTCACATAAACGTTTTTGACACTTATGCATAACTTGTCTGCGGTAGGAAAGGCTTCACGCCTCTAGATACAGTGTGTTGAAGTCAAAGTGGCAAAGCTTTACATTTTTTATGCACTGGAAGATGGCAATGGTAAAAATAACATCCTACAAATTGACAATCTACAAACTGCAAGGTCAGCTGCAAATTCGTGAATGCGTCTGGGAAAACCTACCTCCATATGGTTACCGTCCTACACTAATACCCAAAGCAGGTGCACTCAGGTTGCTCATGGAGACTGCAATATGTTTGAATTTGGCCTTCGGTACATATTGGCTTCTGATCTCCCCCCCCCCCCCCATCTTGCAGTGTCTTAAAGCAACGTACACAGTGTATGATTAGTATTTTTCCTCCATGGCTTCTCAGTGTTTCTTTCCATTGTGTCTAACATCCAATTATTTGCAGTAGTCATTGGTAAATGTTTTTCCCCAAAGCAGTACTTGCTTTGTATTTTCCTTGCGATTTCCTGTTTTGTGGTTGGAGGAATCCCTAGTCAAATATGTTTCCTCTTGTCCACACACTTATGAACAACTTTTTTCTCCTTGTGTTTGTTTGAAATTTCAGATATCGTAAAATACCTGGTGATCAATGCACAGGTGGTATCAACCCAAGCAGAGAAGAGAAGAACCTGAAAGAGAAATGCACCAGTGATCTTCTGCAGCCCAAGGCCATGGTAACTAATGTGCAGTCCCAGGTCACTGCGCATAACATTCAGCATAAGGCCTTGATATGTAGTTTTGCAGCTCAAAGGATATTGGATAGCTTGCAGGCTAAGACTCCAGTTCTGAATGTTTAGGAAAAAGCCATGATTTGTCTCATGGGCAGTGGGTTGCAGCAGCCTTCATACATTTATTTATGGTGTGCCTGCTCCGTATTTCTTCATGTTGCGTGATTTTCATCACTTGTTACTTCTATGCATGTTTTTTGCCCGTGACTACTGCCGTTGTCGGATATTGCTTTTCATTGGCTGTGCCTCCTTTTGGTTTTAATTCCCTTTACCTACTCTTTATTGCCTGTGCCTGCGAACACTCAACACTGTCTCTTCTCTTTTCCGAGTACCTGCAGTTGCTTGTTGTTGCCCATTCCTTCTTTTGCTTTGCATTACATGTTGTTGCTGTCACTTTTGATTATTGATGCCTACTATCACTTCCCTTCTTTGTATTAATCCTTTATTTTCTGTTCAAGGTTTCCCAGTATAACAACATCCCGGTCATCCTCTCCGTGGTCGCTGTGCTGCTGGTCGCAGTCATTGCTGCTGTACTGATCGTGAAGAAGTATGTCTGCGGTGGCAGGTGAGGCATAAGGGAGGGGATGAATGGAAGGGAGGGCATAGGTGGTGACTGGGAGAGATGTGTGTGACAAGACATGGAGGAATGTGAGTCACAATGATTAAGGTCAGGATATTTGCTCTTACAGTATTAGCCCTTCGCCTTTTCCATGCCTCAGTGAGCATGTCACTTGAAGAACCCCAGCGCTGTTTCTTTTGGCTTTTAATATTCTCTGTTCCATGATAATAAAATCTGGAATCGCTCTGCTTAAAGAACATTGTACTAACCTCTTTTCTGGAACACTGGACAAATACCAATGTGACTGTTGGATCGAAGTTCGTGGCACAGTGGCCTTGTGCTGCCCTGCTTCTGATTTTACTGGCCTGACTCGGGCATGTGCATGTGTTTTCCAGCTTGCTTCCTTGTGTTCATCCTCCCCCCTACCCCCAAATATCCGCCCCCACGACGACTGTGTTGCCCTTTACTTTTTGTTCTGCCTGCAAATTCATGTTTTTCCCACCACCCTCTGTATTGCCCTGTCCCTCCTGTGCTGCTTTTCCCCATCTGCTCCATGTTGCTTACAACCTCCCATTCATTCCCCATTGATTCCACCTACCCTCTACTCCGTGTTGCTTGACACTTTCCATTCCTCCGTTGCGCCAAACTTTCAAAATATATACATATTTTTTTTAAGTTCCCGGCAGCTGCTATTTGCTGCCGAGCCTCTACACAATGCAAAACAGCGCTTATGCTCTAACAAATTTTCATTTAAAAAAAAAAAAAAATTATTTAATCGATCCAAGTGGCATCTGCCATCTTGGATTGGTAATTAAAAAACAAGGGAGAAAATTGTGTCTGCTTCGTTATGCTGGCACGCGCATGCATGATGATGTATGTGCGAGTATGTCATCACTCGTGTGCACCTGCACAATGTTTCAGGCTGCTTTTTCTCTGCATCATTGTCACTTTTTTTTATTTATTTTTTAGCTACGCTGCACAGCATCAGCAAAAAGCATTTGCAAAGTGAGTTGGTCAACAAGGAAACACCTTTCTGATGGACTCTTCTAACCATTGATTCCTCACCGTAGAATGCATACCCACAATCTATGCTGGTTCCTGCAACCCCTAAGCTGGTGCTGATGCCACTGGCGCCCGAGGATGATAGAGTGCTTACGTCCATGTTGGATCCCAAACCAACTTCTTCTCAAATCCAACCGATGTTGCGCTATTCTGCTGAAGGGGAGCTTGCTGCAGTCAGTTGTGCACCACCTACAACAGTGGAACTTTTGACATCTTGGGTTTTACTATAAACGAGCTGAAGTCGCATCTAATTTCTTTGCGGATTCTTTGGGGCATTCCTGGACATGGTGGGGTTCAAGGCTTTTCCTCTGCAGCAGGGATTCCAGGACATTCAGGCTATGATCCTGATATATCAGGCTCTATCCTGGATCACGGCAAGTGTTGCTCTGAAGCTTCTTGACCTCTTAGCTATATTCACCCTGCCAACAATGCAAGTTGGCACATGGGACCCCTGTAGTGGAACCTGCAGTTCCAGCGGCCCCAGCATAAAGGCGGCCTTTCCAACACCATCCAGGTCTCGAAACAAACCGATCGAGATATGCAGTGTTTGCTCACTGACCAGAATTTGTCAAGCGGCAGGTCCCTCTCCCTCCATTACTCAGCGCTGACAATAGTGAGAGAGCTGCTGGAGCTACAGGCCATTCATTCATCAGGCCCTGAAGCCTTCCTGCCATCTATCAAGGGGATGTGGGTGAGGTTATCATAGACAACATCACCACCATGTTGTACTTCAATAAGCAGTAAGGCTTGGGGTCCGGAGTCCTGCACCAGGAGGCTTTGCGTCTCTGGATGTGGCTTGAGCATCAGGGCATCCTTGTTGCCAACCACCTGTCGGGCTCCCTGAATAACAGAGCACATGAACTGAGCAGACGTCTGGCACATTACGAGTTGCCTGAGCATCCTAAGGTGGAGGGTGTCTTCCACCCTTTTGGCCTTTCTACGTTTGCTGGACCAACCGTCCTTGTTCAATTCACTAATGATGAGATTTATTAAAGGTTTGATGCACGTTTTGTCACAAGCAGTTTGTGATGCCACAGTGGGACCTTAACTTGGTCTTGGCATTCCTTATGTGGACTCCCTTCAAGCCTATGCATAATTGCTCATAATGTTTCCTGACGCTGAAGACTATCTTCCTCAATGCAATTACGTCAGCTCTTTGCGCGAGTGAACTGCAGGCACTGTTGATGCACCCAACCTACACCACGTTTTTCTGGAGAAACTGGTCCTAAGGATTTAGGCAGCCTTCTTTCTAAGTGACTTCTTTCCTCATTGGGCAATCCATTACTCTACCAGCGTTCTTTACTCTGCTGCACCCTTCGAAAGAGGAGGAGAGGCTTCATCAGTTGAACCCCGGAAGGGCTTTAAGCTTTTTTACATTCATCATAGGAAAGACCATCGAGTGGATCGTCGACTTTTTGTGGGATTTTCTGGAGCAAAGGAGGTGAAGGCTGTGGAGATGAGGACCCTGTCTGGTTGGATAGTTCTCTGCATTAAAATCTGCCATACAGTGGCAGCCTCTGAAAAGTTTGAGAGCCCATTGCATCAGGGCTGAGGCCACTACCCCTGCGTTGGTACTGGAAGTGCCCGCCCTTGATATCTGCCCAGCTCTGACGTGGGCATCCGTGCATTTCCACAGGGGCATGGCCAGCGTAGCCAGCTGGATGCAAAACAAATGCCTCAAACTCCTCACCAACAAAACTGAGGTACTCCTCTTCGGGAGCAACACCTCCCCATGGAACGACTCCTGGTGGCCTGCAGAACTGGGCCCCTCGCCCACTCCCACAGACCGCACTAGAAACCTGTGCATCATACTCTACAACAAGCTCACCATGAAGAAGCAGACAAAAGCTGTCTCAGCCTGCTTCCTCACCCTCTGCATGCTCTGGAAAATATTCAAATGGCTCCCAACCAACACCAGACGCATTGTCACCCAAGCCCTCATCACCAGCCGCCTGGACTACAGAAACTCCCTCTGCATGGGCATCACCTCACATCTACTGAGCAAACTGCAAACCATCCAAAACGCTACAGCCAGGCTCATCCTCTACCTCCTGAGAAGAGCCCACATCACCCCCCTCAGAGCACTCCACTGGCTCCCCGTCCAGAAAATATTCCAGTTCAAACTGCTGACCCACGCGTGCAAGGCCCTGCACAACAAAGGACCAGCCTACCTGAACCACAGACTGAACTTCCACCAACCCTGCAGACAACTACGCTGTGCCTTCCTCTCCCACATGCCCCGCTTCCAAAAAAGCAGACGAGGTGACCGCACCCTCTCCTACTTGGCTGCCAAGACCTGGAATGGCCTCCCATTCCACCTCCCGGCTGCACCCACCCTCCAAAAGTTCAGAAATGGCCTAAAAACCTGGATGTTCGACGGACAACTCCCAACAGCAGCTCCCCACCAGCGCCTGGATATCCTCCCAGGTGGTAAGCAGCGCTCTACAAATAGTTGATTGATTAACTGATTGATTGAAGAATCTGGGGTTAGACGTATCCCTCAGAATAACAAGTTTCTTACCTTTGGTAACACTCATTATGTTGGATACTCTATCCAACCACAGATTCTTCACTGCCCTCTCTCCTCCCCGTTCTATGTAGTGGTTTCTTTTTAACATCTAACAGATCTCGAGTTAGTATTCAGCACAGTGTATCCAGCAATTGTTTGCACTTGGCATTTGACGGTGTGGAAAAGTCAAGGACAAGAAACGAACATCAGTGTACAGGGTTGGAGCTTATACACGGCTCCTCTGCATTACTTCTGGGGCTGTGTGGAGCCAATGTGTAACAGCACGCCACCTAGCGGCTAATGGAAACTCTACTAAATAATTCTGCCTAGCCAGTCTGGCACTTGGGAGCTATTCTAAGGTGAGGATTCTGTTATTGGATAAGAGTATCTACCAGAAAGACTGTTACCAAAGCATACTAACTTGTTCATTGGCTTTGTCAATGGATGCAGCTGCAGTCGAAACAAATTGAGGCCTAAGTTATTCTTCCCTCAGCCCATTTGAGCTGGTCGCTACATAATGCAGAAGACCGCGGTCAATGGATTTTCAATCTATATTTCCAGGCCACGCTCTCCTTTTTCCAAACCTCATTTATGGTCGTGCAGCTATCTGAGTCGGTGCGTTCCTCATCACAGTTGAGGATTTGTGTTGCTTCATTACGAGCTCCCTCCCTGATATACTGTGACAAGTCTGCTCTTTGTTGTCAGGGATTCCCATGTCTTCAAACCCGTCATAGTGAAGGGTGGTGTGGTTAAAACTACATGGGGTTGACAGTTAATTAAACTCAATCTTGACGAAGTTTTTGGCTGGGCCCACATAAGGTAGTCCAGTGAGTATAATCCTTCTGCTGGATGTCCATTGTTTCCCCAGCTGCCTCACTTGCAACTACTGTCAAAGGCCACCTTACACCACGTGCTGATCAAAGACTTTGAGGATTGCTTACACCAGGGCAGCATCTTTCAACAGCCACACATGCCGGTGCATGCTGTATTCTTCACTGTTTGGAGGTGTAGATGCAGGGGCGTAACATAGGCCCCCGCGGTGCGGGGGCCCCCAAGCTCCAAGGTGCCCCATCAGCACAGCACTCTGGCTGCAGAGCTCCTGATTGAGCCCGGAGGGGGCCCCTCCATGTGCCTTGCAGGGAGGCCCTCTCAAGTTTCGTTACGCCAGTGTGTAGATGGTACATCTACTCTTTACACACGTCATCAATTGAGGGATTGCCCACTTCCACACAGCTGTCGTATGGCTATCAGTGCACTGTGTCGCCATAGAGGCAACCTAAATATCTTTACCAGTCATTACATTGTGATAATACATTCCTTCCTTTTATGTAGTCTGGATTATGCGTAATTAACGCTTTGTTTATTTTTGATGTACAAAATATTCAACACACTTATCTGGTCTTTTAATGGCAAATTTAAGTCCCCAATGCCTACAGGTCCTCCCCAAATAGATTAAAAAACAATCTCTGAGACCGGAGTCTGGCTCTGATACCATTTGGCAAGGTAAAGGAGTCTTACTGTTGGCGGTGGAGGCTGTACTTTAAAAGCACCTCTGTTCTCGTTATCTCAAATAATTTCCTGATGAGTTAGTTTAGATACGACTGGTTTCTTTGTCCAAAAGGCCTTGTTTGTTTTGGCTTACAGCATAACATTGCAGTATTCCGTTTGCAACTAGCAGCACACATCGTAAAGAAGTTGGCAATAGATAGTAAATGGCCTGTTGAAGTTGACGGGTTTTTGTTTCATGCACAAATGTATTTGGGTGTCATGTCATCAACAAATGCTTCCTACACATTTGCTCTGTCCCACTCAATTTGTTCCATTTAAACATCGTGGTGCATCTGTGCCGGTTGCTCATTTAGCACTCTGTAACATGATACTGCTTCACTATTTATTCATTTTGCAGAAACATGTAAAAGTATTGGGAATTTAGAGGAGAGTTTTAATTTGAAACTAGTAAGCGTCCTTGATACAAGATTTAAACTGGTTCTAGATTAGAGACTTTTTGTTTTTGCAAATCCATTACGTTTTATAAACTCAGCTTCTTGAAGTTTATATAAAATATAAAGGAAAACGTGTTATGCTGAAATATATTTCTTAGGCATTTTTGTTGGACATGGGTTTTTAGCTGGAAACGCATTTTTGTGACATTGACCAGACTGCAAAGTTTTGCACGTCTCATTATTATATGTTCATCAGTTTACTAACTTTACGGCGCAGCTTCTTTGCTGGTGCTGGGTTAGAAACCAAGATCCCTGTGAATTGTTTTTATTGTTTGAGCCGAATGAGTAAAATGGCTGCAATCATATCATGAAGTAAATGGTTCCAAATTGTGCATTTTACAGTATCTGTATCCAAATACTTGTGTTGAATATATTCCTTTGGCTTTGAGCAGTTGGAGTGGGCAGCTTGTCAAATAAACTAAAATTTCACTTGATCATCGGCCCTCTGCACCAAATGCATGTGGCCTTTAGAACTTTGTGTGTAATGGAAATACATGCTGCACCACAGACCGTGTTTGTTCTGGAGGAAAAGTAACGTAGTTCTAAGAGTTTGGTTAACTGGAGTAAATTAAAGCTAATCATTAATTTTGTGCAAAAAGACGTGGTAGCTCTTTAAATACTTTGGTAGGTGATAGGTATACTTCACCACTTAGGTGTTTGTTTATAACTTATCTCGTTTCCTGGGTCTAAAAATATTTTGTGCTCCATCTTTCTTTGCTGTCAGTGTTAATCTGGGTGCTGTTCTAAAATTATTGTGTTGCACAGAATATCATTGTTGCTGTAATATTTGGATGCGTTACCACTTAACATAGTTCTACTTCAATCTGGTGACCAACACGGAGCTGGTGTCCAGTGTGCTGAGATGTTTTAGTTGCCCACTCGCCACATGTCCAGAAGGCTTGAGACACTGCAAACATACTCTCTTGGACATGGCAAGGATGTGCAATGCAACCCTGTCCACATTGTAGTCCATAAAGGGACTAATTCTGGCCTGGAAGTGGTGTACAGCTGTGTTGGCAGTAGGTTGGATATAGTGTCCTTACTAGAGCTTTCTGTCTCTACAGCTTGCCTTAAAGTCCCAGTGATTAGTTGTTTTGAAGGAGTTCCCCTTTGCAGCACTGATGACCTGGTGGGATACCATTATGTCCTGATTATCTCTTGGAAGTCCTGGCATCTGCCTCTGGGAAGGTATTCTTTGGATTGTTGGACAGAGTTCCAGAGTGACCTGTCATATCTTCCAAGGAGGGCAGACTCACTTGCAGCTTTCATGGTGACAGAGGAAGTGCCACACACTTTTCTGCCGACGGAATCCAGTTTCTTACTCTGCTCGTCAGTAGGACCCGTAGAAGGAGCTTGTTGCTTTTGGGCAGCCGACATGATGTTTAAGTTTGGTGTAGGATCTGTACAAAGAAACAATGGATCCTGATCTGGAGGTCTATTTTTCTTCTGTAGGGGAGATGCCGGAGTTAGGTATAAGTCCATGGTTGGTTCTAAGAGCCCTGGGACTAGAGGAAATAATGGTCTAGAGACCGACCTTTGGTGCAGTCTCAAATAAGACCGACATAGAAGCTGTGGTAGTTGGCAAGCCAATGTTTAATTTATTAGGGCCTCTGATAAGGACCTCCTGGAAAGTGTTCTCTTCAACAGGAGAGATCCTTGCTGGTGGTGAGTCTTTTAGTGTAGGGGAATACAGACCAGAAGATAAGGTCATGTGATAAGATCTTGAAGATCTAGCTCGGGATGGAGAATCTTGTCTTAGTCTGTTACTTGATCAACTGGGAGGTTTTGATCGATGATGACGTGATCTTGGTCTCAACCTAGACCTGTTAGAGCGAGGTCTGGTTTGACGTGAACGAGATCTTGTATGTCTAGGTGTTGGTGCCACTTGTACAGAAGACTGGGGGAGTGGCTGAAGTTATTGATGGAGGAGGAGGTGGAAGAGGTGAAGAATCTGCTAGAGACACACGAGATGAAGAAGCAGGTATGATGACTGGAGAAGCCAGTCTTGAAGGAGAATAAGCTGTGAAGTATTCGGAGTCCGATGCAGATGGGAGTCTGCAAGATTTTATGAGCAAATGCCATTCCTCTGCCTTCTTCTGGGAAGAGACATGATGTCTAGACATCACCCTCTACCTCGACATCGTGTGTGTCCTCGACGTTGAACCAGCCCTCAACTGTGAGCAAGTTGCTGCTGTACCTCTTCTTGACATCTATGTCGAACACTGACGTCTTTTCTCACCAGATAGTCTACTTTTGGATCTCCCCCTGTGGTAGTGCTCAGAAGGTGAGATAAGGGCACTGGTAGAGGGCACAGCCTCTTCTCGCCCTTCAGATGTCGCTCAGTCAGGGAATCGGGTCTTCTTCAGTGCTCCTCTTTACCAAGCTGGCGAATCTTTTCTCTTTCTCTCTCAAATTACGCCTAGAGAGGGTCCTACCGTAGAGACCTGTCTTAAGATCATAAGACACTGGCAAGCAGAGGATCATTATTTGCAGATCATTATTTGCCAATTTACTGCTACATTGTGGGCACATTGCAAAAAGAGATAGCATTTTGTGAAAAAATAGATATTGTTTCTGTCCGGAAATACTCTCCACCCTAAGGGACGTCAGGTAAACCACCTTAAAAGATTTTCTGTAAAAAAAAAAAAGGGATCTTAATAAGGCAAAGCTCTGCTGCAGGATCCTGTCAGCAGGAGCTGGGAAAAAACTGTGTAAACTGCCCCCTGCAGGGCATGATGGGACGCTGAGGGTCAAGAGGCACTTGAATGCGCAGTTTCTATTTACATTGTTTCAATTCTGCAGCCTAAATTACCTTATCCTTCCCTATCATTCATTTTAAAATAATGTAAAAGGACATTGTGAAGGACGTTTTAAAATGCTCTTATTTATTTGTAGTGACTTTTAAAAAGCTGTATGACTTTTCTTCTATATTTTAAAGTACATTTAATGGAATTGCCATTATACCCTGGCTCTACATTGTTATCCCATATACTTCCAGGACTTTGTGAAGTAAGGTGAAAATACTGCGAAAATGTGACATTGAAAAAACTGCTACAGGGTCCCCATACGTGGGCTGGACTATTCAGTGCTTATGATTATCAATGGAGATCCCCAGAGAGAGAACTATAGTTTTCTTTTCATTAAGCACTCCATGACCATGCAGGTGTTTATCTAGCTCTCTCCCTCGTGCAACTCTTCCCAGCCAAATACCTGCCCCCCTGTGCTCCGCATTATTTGCTCCTGAATGTGCTGCTCTCTTTTGTGCTTACCTTCTGCCCCTGTGTTCCATGTTGCTCTCCTCTTCCGCTCCTTTTCCCCTCCTCTGTCCACCTGAGTTTATTTTCTCCCTCCCTCTTGGTTCCCCTGCCCGCTCATCCATTACTCCCCCAACCCCTTATGATAATTTATATTTTGTTAGCATTTTTGAATGCTTGATAGCTGCTGTTTGCTGTCATGCACTCTGCTACAAAAAAAAGCAGTAGTGTACGCCATCTTAAATTGGTCAATAAAAAAAAGAAAATGGAATTCATGTCATTCTGTAGGTGATTGTGTGGTGACGCATACACAAGCCTACAGACTGACTGTACCAGCAACAGAGGTTGCCCCAGCCCACCTGGTTTTTCTCCCCCTATGCTGCACAAAATTGGCAAAACCAATAGGATCAAATGCTTGTTGCGTTTGCATATGCCATCACCATATTCAGGTTGGGAAACAGCCTTTCCAATGTGGCAATTACCACTCAATGCCTTAACCACACATTGCCTTTACCATGCGGGTCTTTACCAGGCATATGAAGTTACCACATGTCCAAAGTAAGGTTAACATTCCATAGTGAATCATATGTTCCCCATGATATGGGAAACTTGTAGCTGATTCGAACAGTGAAGGTTCATGTTCATCACATCGCTCTTGAGGTAACTAATTGATTCCTCTATCATGGGGAACATATGATTCACTCTGGAATGTTAACTTCACTTTGGACATTTATTACCCTTGTGACTCTCACACTCAAGTTCTAACATAAGGATACATCACCGTTTACAACACAACTCGATTTAATCTTACTCTAACAACAAAGTGGTCACTCCAGCTTCACGTCAAAATAGAACGTAGCCATTGGCCGCCGTACTTTTGTATTAGACGTTAGAAGTGCAGCACGGAAGAAATTTCTAAATTGACTACTTCGAATAACTCTAACTGGAAAGGATTGTCCCAGAAGCACAGCCCTGAAGAAGAGACTGAGTCTCGAAACACGTGTTGGCTGTTTTGCTGTGATATTATATATTGAAGATTAAAAGAAGTATTTGGAACAAGCATTTTTGTGATGGAATTAATTCTCAGCTCAGTTATGTATGTGTGTATGTGTATATATGTGTATATATATGTGTATGTGTATATATATATATATATATATATATAATGTTCGAGGCATGTGTGGCTGTAGATACACATGCTGTACATAATCTTGCCATCTAGTGTTGGGCCCGGATGTGTTCAAGTTTTTTTTTTTCTGAGAAAGTCTTGTGAGTCACGAGGTATTGTGACTCCTCTTGCTGGGAATGCGCATGTTCATCGATTCCGTTGTTAGATTGTTTTCTGCCATCGGGATCGGACGTGTGCTCCCATGCTCTGGTTTGACACCTTCGTGCTGAACTGTTGCGGTTTCCATGGCTCCTTCCCTTCCTCTGTATTGTTATTGATCCCTTGTTCCCTTCCGTTCGATTCAGCGACTCCTGAATTGATCGAGCGGTTTCTCTAGACTTCAGGCCCACTTGGGCCTTCACTCTCCGGAGCCTCCTTCCATCTGGCTTATGTCTCCCACCATGTCCTCATGGTGATGGAACAGACAGACAGATCTGGCTCCGAGCTGGAAATCGAAGATCTTCCACCAGCGCAGCCAGCAGTGAGTACAGTACCCCCTCCCCCCCCCCAATCTCAGCATCAATCCCACACTGAACAACCTTTGCCAAAGTGTCGTCCAGCTACTCTGGAGCACCAGAGACAGACTGCCAGGCCACCACTGCCTTTGGGCCATGGTCTGCACCAACCAACAGCTTAGGATGTAACACCCAGCCCCAGCTCAGTGTCGAAGAAACAACAAAAACCGAGTACTTCTGCACCGACTGCTCCAGCCTCAGAGCTGAGCCCACATCTTCGATGTCGAAGCAGAGACTGCTGTCGGAGCCGATACCTTCGGTGCCGACCAGAAAGTCCAGTCATGGATCCGGGACAGTCAAACCGATTCTTCACATGCTGCGAGAAGAGATTGACGCCCAACAAAAACAACTCCTGATACAACCCTTACAAGGGCCAACTACTCACCCGACCTTCAGGAAGTGTTGCTCAACCATCCAAAAGGCAGCTCACTTTCAACGAAGCCTTGGACTTGCCATCTCCACTAAAGCAGCAGAAAAAAGTGGACAAGGCCGCAAGTCCTTTGCCTCTTCCTACTCCACCGCCGCCCATGCCAACACCACAACACTCTCACCCACCACTCCAGGCAACCCTACGCTATATACACCTCAGGGGTCACCTCATTCAGACTTGGGGGCAGGGGGAGTGGGGGGGAATAGTTGGAAGGGAATACCTTTGATATTCCACCGAAGGAGGATCCCTGGGACACTTAAGACAATGACCACCCATGGACACAGATTCTGATCTGTACTCTGCCCGACACTCTTGATGATGCCGCCTCCTACCATGACCTAATTGGTAGAGCGGCCTCCTTCCACAAAGTGTATCTACATACTGAGCCGTTAGAGGCACAACATTTATTTTTCAGACCCTTTCCTCCAGTCACCGCTCCACACAATATCTCCCCATGCTTAAAGGCATACTTCATCACACCCCAGACATATTTCACAAACCGGTTCGTGCCCGAGTCATAACTCCAAGGGTGAACAAGAAATATAAGGCATCTCCAAATGACCTGCTTTACATCAGGGGACAGCTTCCACCCAACTCCCTAGTAGTCGCTACAGCCCGTAAAAGGGCCAATTCTCAAACAACTAGTGATGCCCCTCCACCAGATAGAGAGTAAAGAAATAGATGCAGCAAGTAAGAGGTTAGCTGCACAATTGACCAACCATTGACGGATTGCCAATTCCATTGGGCTCCTTTCAAGGTATGATCGTGCCCACTGGAATGAAATGGAGGAACTCCTTCAATATATCCCAGAGGAGGCCAAGAAGTGGGGTTTCAAGATAGTTTCTGAAGGGAAACATTTCTCGAACACCAACATCCGCTGCGTCCTAGATGCGGCGGACACAGCTGCTAGGGGGGTTAACCATATACTAAGAAAGTGGTATAAGAACCACGACTCGAGTCAATACAGTGCTGAGAGGACGTTGAAGTGCTGGTACGACAAGGAACCACCCATGGTGAGTAGATGGGGACCCCATGGAGAGTGTGTGCAGTGTGGAAACACGACCGCGTGCTCCGTAAAACTTTGTGCAAGTCGCTTTGGATTTTTAAAGATTAAGGACCCTTCCCAGTGGACCCTGAAGAAACTCTGTAGAAGACAGAAGGTTGGAGAGCCATCCCACCCGTGGATACCCTAGTACCCACGTTACCTACACCAGGGAAGCCGGGTGCATACGTGTGAAGTGGTGTCGGAAACCGCCGTCGACCCCAATGGAGGGCTTCAGGAAAGTGCCGCTGCTGGAAGAGGAGAAAGTGTCCGTGGGAATCCAAATGTGGATTCTTGAAGAGGAGTACTTGAAAGCAGAGGGGACAGAGTCTATGCTCAGGAGTGACCAGGAGACTTGGAAGACGAAAGCCCTCCGATGGCGGTGCTTCAGGGGAGATGACGATGACCTTCACTCTGCAACTGTGAGGACCAGGCGACGCAGAGGAAGACCAGGACCCGAGTACGAGCTGCCCCACGAAGGATGTCGAGTGCTGAGGGGTCGGTGTCCGGCGGGAGCACCAACAAGCCTTGGCAAAGGTAAGCCACGCAGGAATCAGAAAAGGAGCAACGTCGGGACCAGCAAGGTCCAGGGGACTCGCCAAAAGCAGGGGAGTCGGGGCAGGCCCCGAGCAATCAGGGGAGTCAAAAAGTAACAAGTGTGACCCTCAAGTGGACCCACAGGCCGGAGGCACTGGAGTCGCGAGAGGACCTCAAGCAGCTCACCAAAAGATGCAGGCCACAATGCACACGATGCGGTGTGGCTGAAGATTCTGGTCACTGGAGGTGCTCGAGGTTGGGGCTACTTGGAGCCCGAAGATCTTCTTGCAAAGAAGCCAACACGCCTTTGCAACTGCAAGTTGGACGCAGTGCACAGGGGTTCGGTTATTGCAACGCCCACAAGGGATACTGGCCTCAAACTTGGTGAAAGGGTAGGGCAGGCCTCGGGAGCTATGGAATACCACCACCTGTGTTGCAGAGCCCACGGAGTCCGGAGGATCTCAGGATCTGCAGACCGGTCGACTTAGTTGCGGTGCCTGCAAATGCAGGGAAGTGACTCCTTCACTCGAAGGAAGATTACTTCAGGTGTCTTTGATGCTTCACAGGCCTGGGAAGGTTCCTGTACGATGCACAGGCACAGACGATGCAGCAGACTGGAAGGGAGACGAAGTCAGGCCCAAACGAAGTTCAGCAAAGTCTAGAGTGCCCTGACGGTAGAAGTGCAGTGGTGTCTGGTCTGAAGCTTAGCCCACGACTAATCTAGGGACCTACACCCAGGTAAGCCCTTATGTAACCTAGGGAAAGGGTTGGGAAGATTCAAGGGACCCTCCCAGGGGAGGGTCTGGGCAGGGGGGTGGGGGTGGGGGGGTTACTCCCATGTCCTTTGTCCAGTTTCACGCCAGAGCGGGAGCCAACGGCTCCCAGAACTGGTTTGAACTGGACTATGCACAGGGACACCAAGTGTGCCCCTCATGCAGACTTTCTGGCGCTGGCAAGCTCATCCACCCGGTCCCAGTACACTAAATCCTGTCTGGGAGGTGGTCACACCTCCCTGTGACAGGATGCCTATTGTTCCACCTTCCTCTGCTCGAGCTTGGCTCTGCAGCAGGAGGGCAGAAATGTGTCTCTGGTCGGCAGCAACTATTTTGTGCTGTCCTTTTCTAGAAGACTGGTACTGGTAACACTGAGAGCCTAACGGAGGGCTCTTCCAGTGCTTGGAATCATACCTCCCACACAGTTTACGGTGTGGGGGTATGATTCCAACATGTTTGATACCAAACATGATCGGATTCGTTGCAGCCGTTTTCGAGATGGTCATTGCGTAATTATGCGGTGCCCCTCTATATAGTATATGGCTGCTTCACCGACAACCTCAGAGAATGGACTCGGTAGGCTGCAGGGGTGTCCTGCTCATGCAGGGGCACCCTCTCACTTAGAACCAAGCACCCTGCCTTCAGGATTGCAAAGGCCTGCTATAGGGGTGACGTACAGGTTTTAAGTGCGGTGACTCTTCGATCTAGTAAACCTATATCTTAAGTAAGTGGTGCAAGCACCAACTTACACAGGCTGCAATGGCAGGCCTGTAGATCCATTTTGCATGGACTCTCATGGGTGGCATAATGCATGCTTCAGCCCATGGGAGACTTCTGGGGTACCTATGCCCTGGGTACCTTAGTACCATATACTAGGGACTGATAAGGGTACCCCAGTATCCAATCTGGAGTGTACCAAAGTACTCAACACTACAATTGTGGGAGAAAGCAGCTAAACTGGGGTCCTGATTAGCAGGATCCCAGTCAGACTTGTCATAATACAGCTTAGCACCAGGCAAAAAGTGGGGGTAACCATAGAAGTAGATCCTACTTTCCTACAGGTGCCCTTCAAACTCTTACCTCTTGGGGGTTCTTTTGCCGTGCATCATATCATGGGGTTCCAAGACCAACTCCCCGTAAACCTCCATCTCATACCAACACCAAAACGCACAACATACCTCTCCCCGGGGTTATTTTCGAGGCTCCTACAAAGGTAACGACTCCAAAGGCAGAGGTAAAGGAGGATCCCCCAAAGGAGCTGCCACCATCACTAAGCCCTAACTTGCCTCTCCTTCCCCCGATCACATAACACAAGTCGTCTACAAGGGTTCTTTCCTACTTTGCGTAACGTCGACTCCGACCAGTGGGTATTGGATATTATCCTACATGGTTGCTGTCTGGCTCTCACTTCCACACCCCCCCCAAACTTTCCACCTCGCAAACACAAACAAAGTGCAACACCAACAGCTTTTCAGGGAAGCGGTACAAGCACTCATTCAGAAAGGAGCCATAGAACCCGTCCCTCACCATCAACATAGCACAGACGTTTACTCGCTATACTTCTTAATCCCCAGAAAGGACGGGTCACTCAGACCAGTTTTGGACCTCAGGCCCTTAAATGAATACATTCTGTCAGAGCACTTTCACATGGTCACTCTTCAGGATGCCTTCCTGCTGTTACAACAAGGCGACTTCATGACCGCACTCGACCTCAAGGATGCCTTTTTCCACATTCAAATTCATCCAGCACATCACCAGTACCTCAGATTTGTAGTCCGTGGATAACGTTATTAATTCAAAGTGTTCCCCTTCGGAGTCACTACCACACCCAGGGTTTTTACCACATGTCTCATGGTAGTAGCCGCTCATCTATGTAGACAAGGCAGACAAGTTTTCCCTCATCTGGAAGACTGGCTCATCAAGAGTGCCACCCGTCAAAAATGCCAAACGCACTCGGGTCTCCATCAACCTACGTCACAAACTAGACTTTACCATCAACACCTCAAAGCCACACCTCCAACCCCTCCAGATTCAACCTTATCTGGGGGCAAATCTCAACTCTGAGGTGGGCATGGCCTACCCAAATGCCACCAAGATAGTCTTTTCAGACACTTATCCCTCTCTTCCAGATAGGCCAACAGGTCATTGTCAGGACACTCATGCGTCTCCTCAGCATGATGGCCTCCTGTATCACCATTGTAACCCTTGCCAGATTACACATGCGTGCATTCTAGAGTGCTTAGCGCACCAGTGGTCTCAAGTGGAGGGTCATTGGGATGATCTAGTGTTGGTGGGCCATCAAGCTTATTACTCTCTATAATGGTGGAACACCAACAACCTGTTAAGGATATGGTCTTTTCTCGACCCAGTTCCACAGAGGACCATCACAATGAGTGCTTCCCTTACGGGGTGGGGAGCGCACTCACAAGACCGGACCGTTCAAGGCCAATGGACACCCAGTCACAAGGGTCTCCACATAAATTATCTGGAATTACTAGCTGTTCACCTTGTGTTGAAAACCTTCCTTCCCTACCTCACTGGCAAGTTAGTCCTCACCAAAACAGACAACATGACAACCATGTATTACCTTCAGAAGCAAGGGAGCACCAGATCCCCTCAACTCTCACACTTTGCCCAGAGAATCTGGAGGTGGCACTCGGACATAAGATTAATCTGCTAGCAGAATACTTACCAGGACTGGACAGCGACTTTGTCGACCTCCTCAGCAGGATGCGGAAACAAGTCCACGAGTGGGAACTCCAACCTCAAGTCCTTTTGGAGTACTTCCGGTGCAGCGGACTACCAGACATAAACCTCTTCACCACAGCAGAAAATATCAAATGCCCAAACTTTGCCTCCAGGTTCCCACACCCTCAGTACAGAGGCAATGCACTAGGGATGAGTTGGTCAGGGGTATTTGCTTTTGCTTTTCTTCCTCTCCCACTACTTCCATTTGTGGTACTGAGACTTCAGCAGACTTCTCTCACCCTCATCCTGGTAACTCCCACATGTGTACGCCAACCATGGTTCACTGCCCTTATAGAACTCTTAGTAGTTCCACACGAGAAACTCCCCAACAGGCCGGACCTTCTCACGCAGAACCATGGAGAAATCAGACACCGGGATTCCAGCTCTCTCAACCTTGTGATCTGGCTCCTGAAATCATAGAGTTTGGATACCTTAACCTTCCACCAAAATGCGTGGACTTTCTTAAAGAGGCGCGCAGGCCTGCCACTCGTGCCTGTTATGTGGCTAGGTGGAAGAGATTTGTCTCCACTGTTGGTCCAAACATATTGACCCACTAGCTCTCAAAGTACAAAAAACTGCTGACGCAGCAGGTAGCAGACAAACTTGTGGTTTAGCTTTCACATCCATAAGATTACATCTAGCAGCTGTAGCCGCTTACCTTCAAGACGGGGAACACATTTCCCTCTTCAGAATTCCAGTCAGTAAAACTTCCATGGAAGGTCTTAAAAGAGTTCTTCCTCCTCAGATCCCACCAGCCCAGACATGGAATCTTAACATTGTCTTAACAAGACTAATGGACCTTCCATTTGAACCCCTTCACTCCTGCCCCCTCCAATTTCTCTCTTGGAAGGTATCTTTTGTGGTCGGCATCACTTCACTTAGACTTGTCAGTGTGCTCCAGGCACTAACTTTAGGAGAATCTTTCTTTCAAATACACAAAGGTAGGGTTGTACTTCGCACCAACCGAAGGTGGTCTTGCAGTTCCACTTTAATCAATTCATTAGGAGTGCTGTTTTTTTCCCCCTCAACCTAATTCAGTTGCGAAGCGAGCTCTCCGTAAATTAGATGTTGAGTGAGCCCTCGTGTATTTTGTTGCCAGAACTAAAACTTTTAGAAAAACACAACTTTTTGTTACTTTCTCCAAGCCACATAAAGGCTAAGCCATTTTTAAATCCGATATTGCTAGGTGGTTTGTTAAATGCATACAAATATGCTATGCTAAAGCTAAAAGAACATTAACTATCCCTCCTACAGCCCACTCCACTCGGAAAAAAGGAGCATCTATGACTTTCCTTGGGAATATTTCTATAGCTGACATTTGTAAAGCAGCTACATGATCCACACCACAAAACATTGTGTAGATGTACTGTCCCGCCACAAGCCAATGTTGGCCAGGGAATTCTACATACAGTTTTTCAAAGCACTGTAATTTTCACAGGCTAGCCACCGCATTTATGTGAGGACTGCTTTACAGTCCATGCACAGAAAGTGTATCTATAGCCACATATGCCTCAAACAGAAAAGTTTACCCTGTAAGCATCTCTTCGTGGCATGTAGTGGTGTAGATTCACATGGGCCCATCCTCCGCCCAGGACGCCTGTGCAGAGTGCATATGCAGTCACATTTATATATTTCAATTTCCTCTTTCTTTGCATGTACATCTCGCTGTACAACGCTTTGCTAAACTTTCTATCCTCAGCCGCCATGCAGGAAAACAATGTAACAATGGAGTCGATGAACATGTGCCTTAACAGTAAGAGGAAGAGTTACAATGCCTTGTGACTTGAAAGACTTTCTTCCAAGAAAAACAGCTTGCACACATCCGGGGCCCAACACTACATGGAAGGATTATGCCCAGCATGTGAATCTACATCACTACATGCCATGAACAGATGCTTACATGGTAAGTAACATGATATATAAATATATATATATGAGCATGAATCTTTGATGCAATTTTCAACAAAGAAAGGCAGCCACTCCAAGAGTAGTAACATCGATAGTTTTATTCCACTGGCAGTGGAGTAAAACTATTGGTGTAACTACTCTTGGAGTGCTGGCATTTGTTTGTTGAAAATTGCGTCAAAGATTCATGCTCATTTAGAAAGCGGGCCCTGCACCTGTTGCCGTGCACCAGCCCCGACAGGTGGACGCAGTCGGCAGCAGGGAGAGCTGTTTATATATAATCAGGGAAAATATGCTGGCATTATGCACCAACTACTATGGGCCAGGCGATCGGAAGGAGCAAAGCGTGAGGATTTACCCTATAAGCATCTGTTCATGGCATGTAGTATATATACGTGTGCGAGTATATATGTGTGTGTATATGTGTGTGTGTGTGTATATATATATATATATTATTTTTTTTTTCTCCAATGGCCCACGATTTCAGAAGGCACTCGACAGCTCCCCCATTCCTCTGCAGTACGATATCTGTTGGTCAGCCCTACGCGTTTCGAGGCCGTCCGCCTCTCTTCAGGGGCTTGCTTCACAGTTCTGGCGCTTGTGACGTCTCTGTGGTGCATGCAATTTATTTAATTGATGGCATTAGTACGCTGTAGATTGCAACTGCATGCTGGGACATGTGGTCCCTTAGAGATATATTGTTACCCGTAGTGGGCTCCATGCGCCAAACAAAGTTTAAGTCATTTTCTTCCTATGTAGGAAATAGTCTACCGGGACACTTTCCTTTAGTAGTTGGGCTCACTGTGCTGTTCGGTCGGGCTTCGTTACCAGCCTCAGCCTCTTTGTATTCAAGATGGTGCTCTTCTGCACGGCTGGACGGCCGTGTAATATTTTTTTCTCCAATGGCCAACGCTTTCAGAAGGCACTCGACAGCTCCCCCATTCCTCGGCAGTACGATATCTGTTGGTCAGCCCTACGCGTTTCGAGGCCGTCAGCATGCACACAGAAAACCATAGATAGTTAGTCAGACAACCAGTCAATCACCCGTATAGCCATTCACGTACCCACTAATACACTCATACACCCACTTAGACATCAACTGACAGATGCACACATTCACACAACCAGTCACTCATCCATACATTCACTGAGACACCTAATCACTCACTTATACAGTCAGTCACGCACCCACTGAGCCATCTATACAGTCACTCATACACCCACTGATTCACCAATACACCTCAGTGTACATATATTTAACATTTTAAAAACTCAGTCACTGGATGATGTCATCAGTGATGCCATTTGAGATGTCATGAGTGATGTCACTGACCATGTCATGAGTGATGTAATATGTGAGGTCATAAGCAGTGCATTGCGGGGGCGTGAGTTATAGTTAACTAGCTATAACGGCTGAATTTCTCTGGTTTTGTATGAGTAAAATATGACCCTAACTATAACGTCCCTGTAACCTTTGTTTTTTTAGTGAATTTCTAAGATTTTTTTAATTCTATTTGCTAACTGTAACTTCCTTGTAACCTTTGGTTTTTTCAATGAATTTCTTAGGTTTTTTTAAATGCGAATTCCTAACTATAACATCCCAGTAACCTTTGTTTTTTTTAGTGAATTTCTAAGGTTTTTTAACTAGCAGTCACATTTGCAGAGTGGTGGAGAAAGGGGGCTGGGCCTCCGACCAGCTCTCAGGAATTCCACTGCGTAGGACTTACAGGAGGGCTTCTTGGCCCCCAAGGTCCCTCTGGAGCCAAAGTGACTTTATCCCCCAACTAGCAGTACGCCAGGAGGCACGTTCGCAGAGTGGTGGAGAAAGGGGGCGTGGCCTCTGACAACTTCTCAGCAATCCTACTGTGTAGGACTTACTGGAGGTAATAGGAGGGGTAGTTGGCCCCCAGTCCTTGGGGGCCAACTACCCCTCCTATTACCTCCAGTAAGTCCTACACAGTAGGATTGCTGAGAAGTTGTCAGAGGCCACGCCCCCTTTCTCCACCACTCTGCGAACGTGCCTCCTGGCGTACTGCTAGTTGGGGGATAAAGTCACTTTGGCTCCAGAGGGACCTTGGGGGGCCAACTACCCCTCCTGTTACCTCCAGCAAGTCTCACACAGTGGGTTTGCTGAGAGGTTTTTGGTGGCCACGCCCCCTTTCTCCACTCTGCAAACGCGCCTCCTGGCGCGCTCTTGGTTGGGGGATGAAGTTCCCTTCGCTGTGAGGATTCTTAGGGGCCAATTAGCCCACCTGTTACCTCTTCCTTTCTCCACCACTCTGCAAACGCGCCTCCTGGCGCACTGCTGCTTGGGGAATGAAGTGCACTTTAGTACCGAGGCCTCATTCCCCCCACCAGCAGTGCGCCAAAAGACGCATTTGCAGAGTGGTGGAGAGAGGGGCGTGGCCTGCGACCACCTCTCAGCAATCCCACTGTGTGGGGCTTACTGGAGGTAACAGGTGGGCTAGTTGGCCCCTAACGACCCTCACAGAGAAGGGGACTTCATCCCCCAACCAAGAGCGCGCCAAGAGGCGCGTTTGCGAGTAGTGGAGAAAGGGGGCGGGGCCTCGGGCGAGTTGCTTGCTTCCGATTTTTTTTTTTTTTTTTTTTGAGGAAGGAGGGTTTTGTGCCTCCCCCCCCCTTTCCCTTTACCCATTTGGGCCCTGGGGACCCCATCGCCCAGGGCCTGACCCATTGTTTCTTTTTAAATGTAACGGGAGGGGCGGCCCGTGCAGCCCCCCTCCTGTGGCCTATTTCGATCCAGGGGACCCCATTCCCCTGGGCTGGGTCTATCTTTATATTTTATTTTTAAAGGGGAGGGGGCCGAGCAGCCCCCCTCCAGGGCCATTTTTGGCCCCGGGGACCCCATCTCCTTGGGGACCGCGGGGGGTGCCTGAAGGCCCTTGCGGTCCCAGCCGGCTCCCGCCTCCTTGTGGGAGCCGGCATTGCTTTTTACCCCCAGGGAACTGCTAAGATTGTAATTACATTTATATAGCGCTTACTAACCCTGACGAGGTGTCAAAGCGCTTTTTCGGCGAGTAGCACGCTACTCCGGAACCCATAAAGGATTATTGGTGAATTAGTATAGTGAAATATGAAAGTAATTTGAGTGGTGGATATTAGTTATTTGGATTGAGAAGTATAGTGGAAGGATAGAAGAGGGTAAAATGTTTGCATTTATATAGCACTTGTTAACCCTGATGGGGTGTTGAAGCCCTTTTTTGGCGAGTAGCACGCTACTCTGGAACCCATAAAGGATTAGTGTTGAATTAGTATAGTGAAATATGAAAGTAATTTGAGTGGTGGATATGTTGTTCAGTTATTTGGATAGAGAAGGGTAGCGGAGGGATAGAAGAGGGAAAAAGGTTTGCATTTATATAGAGCTTGCTACCCCGATGAGGTGTTGAAGGGCTTTTTCGTCGAGTAGCACGCTACTCTGGAATCCATAAAGGATTAGTGGTGAATTAGTATAGTGAAATATAAAATTTGAAAAGTGGGCATGTTAGTCTGGTATTTTGATTGAAAAGGATAGTGGAGGGATAGAAGAGTGAAGGATTTAGACTTTTTTATTTTTTTTAAGATGCAGCTCTCTGGGTGTAAAAAGCATAGTGCTCCACTTTGAACAAGCGAGAGCATTTTGCTCTCGCTTGTTCAAACTGGAGCACTTGTTTGCTATGGGATGGCGGAAGCAGTGTGCTCCAGCCATCCCACAGCAAACTGCAATGTCCCGGGGGTGGGCATCCCGGGACATTGTTGGAGCCGGCCCTGGGGGGTGGCCATCCCCAGGGCCATTTACGGCTCCAGGAGGGAGGCCGCGTGGCCCCCTCCCATTTTTAAAATAGCCCCGGGGAGGTGGTGGTCCTCGCGCCAGCGGGGTTCCACATAGCCCCCGCGCATTTTTCTATACTAGCCCCGGGGAGGTGGCGGTCCCCGGGGTTGCGTGAGGGGGCCGGAGCCCCCCCACGCATCTTATTTCATTATAGCCTCAGGGCTGCGGGACGGCCGCATGGCCCCCGCACTTCAAACTATAAGCCCCAGGGAGGTGGTGGTCCCCGAGGCTGCGGGGGCTCGCATGGCTCCCCGCATCTTTATTTTTAATTGCCCCCTGGACCTGGCCCACCCGGGGGACTAAAGTAAACAAAGCGCGGGAGCCCACACTTCGTTTTTTTTATTTTTTATTTCTGGCCGGATTTGAGGATCCACAGCACCTCCTGCTGAAATTCTTTAAAAAAAAATGCTTTTCTTGGGCCCTGGGTGTCCCTGGGGGACCCTCTGAACAGGCCTAGGGGGTCAGGTTGTTTCTACCCTGCCCCCTTTTCTTGGTGTTTAACATTTTTGCTTGTGACTCGGTTCAACCGAATCACAAGATGGCTGCCAACACTTCCTGGTTGGAAGTGTTGGCAGCCAATCCAATCTCGGGCACGAGATCTGGAGGGTTCGCGGATCCACTGCGGCCAGAGCTGTATATCTGAGAAATCTTTAAATTTCTTAGGAACTACTAAATAGATTTACTCCATTTAACAAAGTGTGCTTTCTGGACCAAGAGCTACCTTTTTGCCAAATTTGATGTAATTTCGTTCAGCAGTTCGGGCTGTAGCAGCGTCAAAATCTTCCTATGTAAATTAACATGGAGAAAAAGCGTTTTGGGACCTCCCCCCTTTTTTTCGGCCCCCGCTTGACAGATCACTCTGAAATTTTCAAGACCGCAGCTGACGTGACTGCCCCATTTGTTTTTGAAAGTTTTTCGATAAGATTCGTCAAACGGCGCCAAAGTTATTGGCAAATCAAAAAACGCTTTTCCTATGGAAACTAGGTCCTAACTATAACTACCTACTGGCCACCGTCAGTAGAATATATATATATATATATATATATATATATATATATACACACACTCCTGAGATGAAGATACCTCCTCAACCCTTCCAAAACTGAATTTTTCCGGGGAATTAAGTCTTCTCCAAATCACAATGAGAGGGAGAGGCAGGGGATCAACCAATCAAACAAACCAAAAAGGAGTAGGAAGAGTATCTGTCAGCAGTGGAAGGAAAAACAAATCTAGATTCTGCCCCCAACTACCACCAGGTAACAAAATTGATCTTTTTCAAGAGCTAGTCTCTGATGGTATCAGGAATATAGCAAAAAAAAAAGGAAACCATGCACGTTACCATGGATACAGAGGGAACATGACCGAGAATGATTGGTCTGCCTTGAAAGAGCTATAAGGGAATAATAGTCAAACTTTCTGATAAAGGTGGAAATATCGTGATTATGGTTAAGAACAAGTATATACTAGAGGCGAAAAGCCAGCTAAATAATCGCGACCATTATGAAAGGTTAATAAAAGATCCAACCAAAGAAATAATGCTGATTTTTCATGACACATTAAGAGAATGGCATGATCGAGAACTCCTTGATGACGATGAATATCCGTATTTAAGAAATGAGCATCCGATATTACCAACCATATACTTTCTCCCAAAATTTCCATAAGAATAGTAACAACCCGCCAGTTCGCCCCATTGTCAGTTCCTGTGAATCACTGTTGGAGAACGCCTCCAGATTTGTGGATGTGTTTTTATTTCCATAGGTGTCCAGCCTTCTGTCCTATATTAGAGATTCAGTGGACTTTTCAAACAGAATAAATGATATCCCTTCGAAACAAGACTATATCATGGCAACTGTAGACGTCGTATCTCTATACACATCCATAAAACACGAAGATGGACTGGCGGCAAGCAGACATTATCTGAGATCAAGATCTTTAAGCTTAATTGAACATTCAGAAATGCTGCTTGAGATCATGGAATTTTGTCTTAATAACAAATTCATATTTGATGGCAAATTCTACATTCAGAAACAAGGAGCGGCTATGGGCACATTGTTCGTCCCAACATATGTGAATCTAGCCATGGGCCTTTGGGAAACCAAAACTATTTGGATGGAAAGAAATGCTGAGAGTTTGAAAAAAGTAGTTCTATGGCTACGATTCATTGATGACTTGTTTTTAATTTGGGAGGGAGGTCAAGAGGAATCGGAAGGTTTTTTTTATAGTCTTTGAATGAAAATCCCCAAGATCTGAGGTTTACATATACAACGAGCAAAAGTGGACTTTCTTTTTTAGACATTGATCTATACATCAAGGAAGAAAAGATCTGTACAAAAGTCTTTAGAATACCTACAAGTGGAAACAGCCTTCTCTTTGCGAACAGTGCAGACCCGTCTGCCCTGAAAAGGAGCATACCGTATGGACAATTTCTAAGAGTGAAAAGGAATTCTGCTCTGAACAAAGACTTTGATGAACAGTCAGGAAAGATGACAAAAAGGTTCATAAGACGTGGCTACTCTACCTCAATCCTAGTTCATGCCCTAAAAAGAGAAATACAAGAGAACAGACACGATCTTTCGATACCGAAAAAGGACTCCATGGAAAAATTAGATACATCATGGTTTTCAGTGAATCTGAAAAGGAGATAAAAACTCTGATTAAGAACAATTGGAAGATTTTGGAAGAGTATGAAGACCTAAAAAAATCACCTTCAGAATCATCCAAGTATAACATATGGAAAAATTGCATCATTGGGAGACATTATGGTTCAAAGCTTTATGACCAACCAGAGAAAGACACCTAATTGGTTACCCCCTAAGAAACCTGGCTTTTACATATGTAAAAAATGCAAAGCCTGCAAATGGTGTGACAATAGAACCATGATCAATTTAGTAGATGGAAGGACTAAAAATATTAAGGAATATATACATTGTGAAAGTACACATGTGATTTACGTTATGGAATGTGAATGCTGTAAAAAATACATAGGAAGTACCATCAATAAATTGAAGCTTCGGATTCTACAACATATACTGCCTGTTGTGAATAAAGATTTTACCTATGTCACTGCAAAACACATGTGGGACAAACACAATGGGTACATTAGCAAACTCGTTATTTATGGCATCCAACAATTTGTATTGAAACCAAGAGGTGGTGACCATGAATTGAATCTACGAAGATCGGAGTCAAGGAGGATTATAATGATTGGTACAGAAAATCCATGGGATTCAAATACAGACACTGCACTCCATGTCCACCTTTCGATTACAAAGCCTCCAGATGACAGATACAATTGTCCTTCCTTGTATAAACTTGAATTGACCAATAGAGGAGAAGATGAGTTATATGTTAGACACTTGTACTTAGTGGTCCTCTAGAATAGTATTTTAGAAAGGCCTCTCATTAATGTTTTATATTGTGGAGGTTTTTTTCATATTGAGTCCATATTTTCAAAATCGACTCTGGTTTCATTACAATATTTGGTCCAAGTCTCTGGTACTTCTCTATAAAATAGTATGAGGGACAGTACAAATTGAACCCAGTTTTAAAGCTTGAGAGTTTACATGTTTAATTTATCATGGTTGTTTTGAAGATAATCGGGGTTTGCACAGAAAACATTTGTTTAGCAACTAGTCTGTGTTTACACTTGCACATATGAACTGAAGTTGTACATTGTTCATATCAAGATTTTGCACAGAGAATATATTTTTACTAACCAGTCCGTTTATGTTGGTACAAATAAACTGAATGAGTACAATGTCTATAATAGGATTTGCACAGAGAATGCCTTTTACCTACTAGTCCATGTTGACCGTTGCACTGTCTATAATAGGATTTGTACAGAAAACAATGTTTTACCTATTAGTCCATGCTTATGCTTTGCTCATGAGTTAAATGTTTACAAGTTTAACTGAGTTAGCACAAATGAATTTAATGTGTACAATGTTTACAACAGGATTTGCACAGAAAGTATCT
Organism: Calotriton arnoldi; assembly: GCA_963921515.1. NCBI lineage: Eukaryota > Metazoa > Chordata > Amphibia > Caudata > Salamandridae > Calotriton > Calotriton arnoldi. Next base: position 1,980,473 of record CAWUFW010002737.1, on the reverse strand, counting down.
TTGATTTACCAGTTCATGTTGACATTTGCAGTCTCCATAATAGGAATTGGATAGTAACCAATGGCTTGCCATTTCAGTCCATATGCATGTTTTGCACAACTAAATGAAATGTTTACAAGGTTGACCGATTTCCGAATAAGGAGTGTACTGCTCATGAACTGATGATCAAGAACATTGGGACATAATATCTGTGAGCCATTCTATGTTTACATCACAAAGCACTTTATATTTGCTATATTTGGTTTAAGGTTAAAGATGAGGGACTTTCCAGATTCAGAGGCTAACAAGTTTACGCATAAAAGCATAATGCACTTCTGTGGAGACATCCCAATAGACATTGCAACACTGATATCGAACCAATATAAGCAAGGATATATAGTGGAGATATATATATATATAGCTAGTGAAGCCTATGGCTGGCACAATAATTAGTGTTTACAAGCTAGACCTTGGCAATGGACACTCCCTAGTGGAAGAAGGTTTACAAAATTAGAAATGACATACACTGCAATCTAAACATCTCAAACATGGTAGCAGGTTGGATATGATACAGATTCACAACTAATACAGAAAATCAAAATGATAAAGGTCGAACCAACAAAGAAGGGAGTGATGAGATTTAGGATAAAAAATAAAAGTCAATATAGCCCTTTGAGATGCTCTTATAGGGAAAGAAAGGTGATGGGCTACTGTTACAGTGCATCAACATTTTTGAAAATATAAGCGACTGATTTTAACAGTAATCAGAGAGAGGAAGTAGATGCTATTCACATTTAGCAGGTCCAAAATAATAAGTAGGTGGAATCTGTGGGACAAAAAGGATCACCTCATTATGGAAAAGATCAGAATGAAAGGTAGTTCACCAAACGTGTGATTTTTGATTTCGGGTCTTTTGATTATTGCTCCCAAAGAAATTTTCTTGTACTATAGTTTTCTATGTAAGGAAACCACTTTAAATACTATTTACAATATCTATTCCACTATGAAAATTGGAAAACTTTATAGAAATATTTGCAGTTGGTGGAATATATATATAAACTAACCAGATGAAGCAAAACTTCAGATGTGCCGTGTACTTAAGTGAATTAAGTTCGGACACAGGTTTGGAAGTGGAACAAAATGAGACAATGGGAAGAAGAGTAATAGCCACAAGACTCACGGTTGCTGATGATGGTATTTTTCGCAACTAGATCAAAGAATAGACCATCGAACAATGAGGGGGCATAGAAGACCAAGAGGAAAAGGAAACAGAGGTGAGGGGGCCAAGGATGTAGAAGGAACACAAGAAGAAAAAACAGGGAGATCAATTAGATCCAATTCGAAGCAAAAGACCAAGCAGTAAATGAGAGTAATACAATAATCAAATTGAGTCAAATGGATCTATCCACTTAAGATATGGCAACCTTGGAATTTGGTTTATCTTACTGCCATAGGAATGAATTTAATTATGCAAATTGTAGGATGGATCTTTTCAGATTTGTAAGAAAACTAAAATTGAAGAAATTACATGAAATGAAAAATAGAACTAACTAGACTCAAGAAATGGAACAAATAACCATTCCAACAGTTCCATCTAACCTGACAGTATCGGACTTATCAGTTTTGGAAGATATGTGGTGTTTGCAGAATGAAAATTAGAATCAGCAGGAGGAAGTTGGATCATCGAATACGATCTCTACAAGTTCCATGAATCTGATATTAGGAGTAAGGGACACTACCCCCTTTCAACCCCAATCCAGGTATATACCCCAAATGAGCTGAGATAATCTGGACACCTTTTCTGAGAATGTCATAAGAGATCTAAGACTTTTTTTTACCAAGAAATAGAAAATGGGAAGAAACAACGTGATCCAAAAGAAAGGAAAGTTTTCCGAACAATTGACAAAATCAAAAAGAGATCCGATATAATAGTTAAACCATCGGACTAAGGGGGAAACGTTGTATTGTGGGGAAAGGATCTTTTAAAAAATGAGGCATTGAAACAACTTAATAAAACAGAATGCTACAAGAGGATTACAATGAATGAATATGAAGTTGTGAAAGAAAAATTCTTCGACAGACTAAATATGTGGAGGAACAAGATCTACTAAGTTGGGACGAATACCGTTTTTTAAAACAGGAACATCCAGTTCTCCCTGTTTTTTATATGATCTCCAAAGTTCATAAGGACATAAAGAAACCACCTGGGAGACCAATAATTTTGGCTCAGAATAGTCTTTTTGAAAACGTCTCCAAGTATATTGATTTTTTTTTTTAAATCCCATTGTAAAAACCCTTCCATCATATCAAAAGGACTCAGCGGACTTTTTGAAACATGTCTAAGACATTAACTGGGAACAGAATATGGTTCTTGTAACAATGGCTATCTCCACCTTATATACAAGTATAAGACATCGGGATGGTCTAAAAGCAACAGAACATTTTTTAAGGATGAAACTTATGAAGTTCGCAGAACACAATCGGATGTTATTAGGCATGATGGAATGGTGTTTGATAAAGAATATTTTTTTGTTTGAAAATGAGTTGGTCCAAAAGGACAGGGGACGGCCATGGGCACCTGCTTCACCCCCAGTTATGCCAATTTACATCTAGGGTGGTTGGTGGAGCAGGAGCTCGGTGGACCAAGACTGGAACAATGGACAGAAAAGATTTAAATATGGTTGAGATTTATCGACGATGCCTTCGTGCTGTGGTAGGGTACGGAGACGGAAGTGGATCAATTTATCAATTACTTAAATGACAATGACTTAAATTTGACCTTTGTGGGACACAGAAGTAAAACAACTATAGAATTTTTAGATGTACGAGTGTGGGTGAAAGAGGATAGATTAGAAGCCACAATATTCAGAAAGCCAACGGCGGGAAATACAACTTTACACGCCAGTAGCTCACACACCCCATACCTCTTATAAGAAGCATCCCCTTTGGAGAATTTTTTAGTGCCAAAAGGGCATGCAGCACTTTAGAAGAATATGACCAGGTAGAGGGTGAGATGAAATGTCATTTTATACAGAGAGGGTACCCACCTACGATACTGGAGACAGCCTCTAAAAGTGCGAGGAATATGAATAGAGATAAAGTATTGTTTGAACCATCTAAAACTACTATGAGAAAGAACAGGGGGACATGCAACATACACAGATTTATAACAACTTGCAACACTGAACATGTAAAAATTCGACGAATTTTGAAAAAGCACTGGCACTTTATTAAAGAAGATCTGATAATAGGACAACAGGCAACTAACAATTCACAGATAACATCCAGAAAATCTAAGTCACTGAGGAATTATCTAGTGAGGAGTGATTACTTGGTTGATACACAACAACACACTTGGCTTCAACAGAAAGAAGGTTGTAGAAAATGTTTGAAGTGCAAGGCATGTCAGCATGGAGAAAATATTACAGCTTTTCAAACAGTCTTTAATAAAACTGTAAATATAAGGGGATTTTTAACCTACAAGAAAAGCTATGTAGTGTGCATTTTAAAATGTCCGTGTAATAGTGTATATTGGGAGCACCACTTTACTAGTGCATAAAGGAATTTTACAGCACAGGAGAGCCATAATACACAAAGATCGCAGCTATCCTGTAGCTAGACATTTTGAGAAAGAGCATCAGAGCAACCCGACAACAATGAGATATAGCTGTACAGCACAGGTGCCAAGGAGACAAAGGGGTGGAGACGGAGAGAGGGAGTTAAGAAAATTAGAAACCTACTTCAGAGTTGGATAGTAAGGAACCGAATGGTTTTAACGTGGATGAAGAATTGTTTACCTGCGTCTATTGATACCTGCATTTCGTTAAGCACATTCATCACAGAGCAGAGATACTAGTATTAGATAAGAGGGCAAGAAGAACACAAAAATAGCACTTTATTGTATATATTTTTTAGGGTTAGCACTTTAGTCACATGGAGCAAAGATTTTAACTATTTATTGCTTGGTATTCTGAAAAATCAGAAAAGTACAAATTAATCGTCGTGGTGGAATTGGGGCAATATAAGCCAGTACACCACATTAATGGGATATTAACGCATTTCCCAGGTAAGAGGGGAGAGATAGATTTGTACCAGTGGATCAAATATAAATAGATACAATCTGGGTGAAAATTTGCACTTTAATAAATTTAGAGCACTTTTTGTAGCACAAGCACTTTGAAATGACAAAGCACTTGAGAATTTTTGCACGTAAATAAATTGCTGAGAATTATTATAGAAACGCCAGTAGGAGATGGCAGCCATGGACAAATAGGCACTTGCTTAAATCAAAGTTGTAATCCAACATAGACGTAGGACAAAGGGGAACTTTTCAGTTGAATGAAAGCAACAAAGTTTTTAGTTCACAAGAAACTATTCTTGAGTGTTGAAAAATGTAATTGATTGTGCCTGTATACATGTTTCAGGATGGCGCTGATGTATACCTAAAAGTGTGTGGATGAAAAAAACGACATCAGTTGTCCTCTTTCTATGTTTTAAGGAATGTAGATTGTATTTAAGTAAGAAAACAAATGGCGCTCATAGTCATGAACAAGGCTGCGTCTGGCAGCCGAAACGCGTAGATGATTTTGTCACTCTGAAGATAATAAAACAGGAGAGATGAACCAAAGGAGTGCCGATTTCATCTCTATTATTTCAACGAGGTGTTTGGTTTTATATATATCTATATATATATATATGTATGTATGTATATTACCTACTGGCGGTCGCCAGTACGTAGTTATAGTTAGAACCTACTTTCCATAGGAAAAGCGTTTTTTGATTTGCCAATAACGTTGGCGCCGTTTGACGAATCTTCACGAAATTTTCAAAACTAATTGTTCACTCAGGTCAGCTCCTGTCTTAAAAGTTTGGGGGTGATTCGTCAAGGGGGGGGCCGAGAAAAATGGGGGGTCCCATGTTCATTTCCAAAGGAAACTTTAGACACGGCTGCAGCCTGAACTGCTGAACGGAATTACACCAAATTTGGCAGAGAGATAGCTCTTGGTCCAGAAAGCACACTTTTTTTTAAATGGTGTAAATCCGTTCAGTAGTTTTTGAGATATTTAAAGATTTACAGATATCGATATTTGAAAATTGTGAGATCCGATTGGCTGAGCCCTCCCCGAGCACAAGTTTGCCTCCGATTGGCTGCCAACACCAAACCAGGAAGTGTTGGCAGCCATCTTGTGCCTCGGACCGAGTGAAAATGAAAAAGGTGAGAGATGCATTACAAACAAGAAAAGTGGGCAGGGTAAAAACCCCCTGAACCCCCAGGCCGGCTCGGGGGGTCCCACAGGGACCCCCAGGCCCAAAAAAAGCATTTTTTTAAAAAAATTCGGGCGGGGTAGTGCCGGTGCGCGAATCCGTCCGAAAACTTTAAAAAACGAAGCGCGGACTCCCGTGCTTCGTTTTTGAAAGCCTCCGTGTGGGCCAGTTCCCGGGGGCAATTTCATTTATATAGCAGGGGCCCACGGGGGCCCCCGCAGCCCTGGGG
>CAWUFW010002737.1:1800000-1965000 GCA_963921515.1 Calotriton arnoldi | reverse complement strand
ACAAAACATTGTCTTGAGTTAGAGCAAATTCACATCCCCACGCCAAATTGCAACCCTCGTGTGTGTTCTGAGATGTCTGCAATAACCATGTAGTCTTAGAACCTAGTCTTATTTATCATGCTTTTGGTCTATGAAAAACAAAGGATGCATTTCGAATTTTCCACTATGGCCAAAGATCCTGTTGGCATAGCTACAACCTCCTCTACTTTTGGATCTAAGCTGTTTTTTGAAACCAGATTATCAGCTCACCTTATTTCAAGAAGCTCTGTTTACCAATACAGAGTAAAGGGTTGGACGAGTACCAACACTCTGTTACTGCTGCCCTCCTATAAGAGTTGATGATTGATTCTAGCAGTGAGGGAAAAAGCCTGTTGTGACTTGCAGTGAATTGCCCTGAATGCTGAGGATCTATCTCAGGAATTCTGAAGAGACTGCTGCATTGAGCTCTCCTTTGAGAAACTATTGCCAGAAGGAGGAGCTAGCTCAACTGCATCTAACCAAGACAAAGATGTTCCCTCTCTCTCACCATTTCTACTGTGATTTAAAACTGGTGCTACCATTCCTGAAAGCAAGAGGAGTGTGAAAAGTTCTAAAAGAAAATCTCTGGAGAGGAGGAGAGCACTGCCTTAGATAGTGGCCAGAAGTGCCATTCTTCCCCTCAGCCTTTATCTCCCTCTTTGTAAGTAAGTAATGCATTTATAGAGCGCAACGAATGCCGAGGCGCCTTGGCGCTGAGAAAACTTAACCTGTAGGACCTGCAAGAGCGCTATTGTAGTTATGAAGGAAATATCCAAGTCTTAAGCAGCTTCCTGAACATAGATCTATTCGATTGTAATCTGATTCCTACCGGAAGCGTCCTCCAGAGTTTGGCTGCCAGATATGACAAACTTTTCCCACCCCACCTAGCCCTCTGGATTTTGGGAACCTGTGCCAGTCCTTCGTTAGCAGATCTTGCGTCCCTCCGTGGGACATGCCAAGAAGAGTTTCTGCAGGTCCAGCGTCCCCCGTCCCCCCGCCGCCCCTCCCGCACAGTGCCTTGTGCATAATACAGAGGGCCTTAAATTCGATTCTTTGCTGAGCCAGCAGCCAGTGGAGGGCCCTAATGCTATTGGAAATGGTATGAGATTTAGGATTATTTTGTAGCACCCGAGCTGCTATGTTCTGCAAGAACTGGAGTTGTGACAGTGAGCATTTATTAATGCCAAGAAAAAGAGCATTACAATAATCGATTCTGGAGAGAATTAGAGCGACTATCACTGTTTTACTCCGTTCTTGTGGAATAAAAGGGAGAATTTTTCGCAAGGTTTTCAGCAAAAAAAAGCATGAAGAGGTGAGAGAGTTGATCGGATCTGAGAAACTTGAGTTGGTCGTCAAACAGACTCCCAAATTTCTGACTTTGTTGATCGGTATGGGACATTGGCCAGCCTCAGCTGGCCACCATAGATGATTCCAAAGTGGTGGTCCCTTGCCAAACTCAACCACCTCTGTTTTCTCCGTATTTATTTTGAGACCATTTTGATGCATCCACCCAGTAATGGATGTCAGACAGTTATGAAAGCGACCTGCTACTGTAGCAGTATCTGAAGAAATGGCTATTACTGAGTATCGTCAGCATACGAAACTAACGAGAAACCAAACGTTTGAATAAGCTTCGCCAGCGGGGAGACATATACATTAAACAGGGTGGGAGACAGTGCAGAGCTTTGCGGAACTCCACAAGGGAGTGAGAATACCTCCGATGAAAGATTTCCCCAACACATTCTCTGCTCCCTTGAAGTAAGGAAGGAGGTAAGCAGGTACCACCAGCTCAACCATGAATGTTCTAACACCACTGGTACCCATTTCTGACTTGGAATCTCTTTGTTGTTGACCTGACCAGTGTTTCACCATTCTACTACAGACCTTGCTCTAGTTAATTGATGCTCAGGACCCCATCCAGCTTGTCTGCAGTTCTCCCTGCCTCCAGTATCCCTGTTTGTCTAGTGTTCAGGGTCTGAGTGCCTGACTTCAATGCACCTGGGAATAGATCTGAACAGCGGAAGTGCCTGGGTGTGCACACATCCGTGGTGTGTGTACACACTCGAGTGGTTTGCTGCAATGCTTCTCTAAAGCCGAGCCTGGCATCGTCTTCATATGCTGTCTGCACTAGCTGGTATTGGCTGCATTGCTGGCATTCTGCCTGTCTAACCTTTGCCTGGTATTTTATCCTCTCACCTGCATTGTACCACCTGTGCTGCCTCAATTACTTTCTAATGCCTTGCTAGGATGGGTTATCTTACTCATGTCTAACATCCATAAGACTTGATAAGGGAGTTACACTTAGTTGTTCGTAGAGCTCAGCGTCAAGTTCAAGAACAAGCACAAAGTTGGTTAGTTCAACAGGAATAGTTCCTTACCCTATTATCTTCTGTTTCATTTTTATGTCCATGTTGTGACAAAATGCATGAAGGATCCAAAAAGAAAGCAGGTCTTCTGTTGCAATACATGCTCTACATGTGAGAGGAGGGATCCCAAAATGGGAAGGGGACATGTCTTTATCATGAAGAGTGAAAATGAAGAACTACTAATGTAATGTAGAAGGGCTGCAGGAATAAGTGATTTGGAAATCCCAAATTACGAACTAGCCATTATTGAGAAACAATTAGCAATTAATTCATTCGCGATTACATAAAAACTTAAAAAGAGATAGAGGAACGATAGAGGAAAGCTAAAAAGAGATAGAGGAATACAGACCTATTCGTCCCCACCCAAATGTCCGATCTGCCAAATTGAAAGATCCTGACCATGAACCAAAGGCTAAATGCTCCAAAGTGCCAGTATATGGACTTACGGCAATGCTTACACTGCTGAAACTACCAGAGAGAACTGTGATAAACTAACGCAAGAACATAACAGTGAATGTCAATTTGTCTTCCTTCCCACTTTTCATCCGTCTTTCAATTAATTCATTGCAACAAAATGGAGGCTTCAAGATGAAATGAGGCATTTGGCAGATAAGAACTGTGGAGATATCAAGATAAGCAGATTGTTCCAGAACAGTCTGTCACAATCAGTGTTGGCAGAATATAAAGAAAAAATATGACCCTTCAGAAAATACCTCCAGTATAGCATCACCGCTTCCAGTGTCCAGTATGGTGATCTCTGCCCCCCCCCACCCCATACCCCCAAAGCCATGTTCCTACAAACGCCCCAGAAATTCAGCACAAGAGCCTCTCACAGGTCCAGAACAAAGTAGCACCTGCCTTCTAAGCAAATTTAGCTCCAGTCGGGGGCAGCTCCACAATGTTGACCTCTAACTGCCACATGCCTGCAGAAACAGAGAGAACTTATCTGCCCTGATAAAGAACCAGTGTAATTTCATAATGGCAAACGTGGCTAAGGCCACCAGACGAGTGGTGTGGCTTCGTAAATAGAGCAGGCTGGCTGTGGATAAAGTGAGTGAAATAAAGAGCAATGAGGAGAGACAAACCCACAGAGTAGCATCAAACCAATGGCTAAATCATTGTCTGGTGTAGTGAAGGGAATTTGCCAGATTTTTATGACTTAACCAAGATGTGAGGAGAAAAGCTTAAATTCCAAGATTGTGTTTTGTCCCTCTTATCTGCTGTCCACAGTTTAGTAGCAAAACTTCCCCAGTCTATACCTTATTTGCACAAGTGTTGACATTTAACTAATTTGTAACATAAAAATGTTTAATCTGAATATTTTAATGTTACTTTTCATAGCTGTCCAATTCAGTTGTCAGACATTTTTCGGGCAATTGTGGTCTCCCTCCTACTCTCTCATACCCGCTGAAACAGGTGCCTGTCAATGAAAGTATTCCTTTTAATATTTTTTTTATTAATATCTGAATCTGTGTATGTTTTACACCAAAGGACAGCAAGCAGAAGTGAGTCTAATAAACGCACCTCTGTGTTAACTACTGCAGGTCTGTATAACAACCAAAAGAGCTGCGTCTGACCTTCAAGAGCATAGGAGTCTAAAATAGTACATAACATTCTCAAAGGATCAGTTTTCTCTGTCGCCCTTTTTACACCTGTTCAACTGTTTGAGAAGAGTGAGGCGTGTCCCGCGTTTGGGAAGACACATTTAACTGTGGCTGTAGTTGAGCCTTAAAGTGAATAAAAAAAATGTATTCTAATTTTAAAGGCATAAGGCTGACTAGGCATTTCATTTATTGTGTGTTTGTAATGCCCCTGTCTTGAGTTTCTAAACGCACAGCATCCTGCAGAATTAAGGCTTGATTTTTCATGCTTGCCATCCCCTAAGAGTCAAAACTCAAAAAGATGAGGTTTTGTTATGGAGCGCTCTCGCTGTAGTAACTACTTCTAATGGATACTTTTAACCGCATATTCCTCACCTTAGAATATTACCCAGGTGTATTATATTAATAATAATAATAACTCAATATTTGTAAAGCGCGAACATATCACCCCCTTAAGGGTTTCAGGGCGCTGGGGGCCGTCAGGGAGATTAAGTGAGCTTTTGCCCAGAGTCACATGATGCTGAGCTGCCTCCGGCACCCTGGATTGAACCATGAGCCCTGCGGTCCGGAGTCCGCTGCTCTGGCCGCTGCGCCACATCACTCCGTCTGGTGTCCGACTGGATCAGGAAAATCTTGAGCAGTACCTCTGCGCACCGTCGGGTGGTGGTGTTCAGCTCCGCATTGGCATTGGCTGCATTGGAAGTGATGTTGCAGTGCGTATAAAGGTGCCACCTCAGCGCACTGATGTCAGTTCCTTTCGTTCCGCACCAACAGTATGGAGCCTGACGGCTACCTCAGTCATTTTTTGACCAACTTTTCTCAACTGTGTCTACCTTTTTCTGCTTTGCTCTGTGAGCTAGGAAATCATGTCCCCTATAAAACCCTCAGGGTTCAAGCCATGCGGGGATTGCCAAGGGCAGATGTCTGTGTCAGATCCCCACTTGGTTTGTCTCTGGTTCCTGTGGTCAGGACACAATCCCAAGGCCGCATTCAGTGCAAGTCTATGCACCCGGAGGCTTTTAGAGAGCGGGCGATGAAGATTCTGGCGGCGCAGCAAAAGAAGGCTCCACGCTGCTCCCGTGGAAGATCTCAGGACCGTTCCCGTAGTAGATTGTCTTCCTGCTTCAAGACCTCTTGTCAAAGTCTCGTAAGACCTAAAAGCACAAGAAGTCAAAGCGCTCTTCAGCTTCTCTTTCTTGACATCGTGCACCCACGCCTAGTTCCTGCCCTTCACTTGCGGATCCAGCGTCGAGGCCCGCTCCGCGCTACCCAGAGTTTTCCCAGCGCCAGAATGATGCCCGTCCAGCACAAAGAATTTTATGATGCCAGGCACAGCATCTTTGGGCCATCGACTCCCTCTGGAGCACCTTCTGAGTTACTATCAGCAGGTTCTCCCTCAACACCAGCTGGGCCCTCCGGATCTGGATCGATGCTGCCAAGGGTGGCTCCTTCCACCCTGGCTCTGTCCCTTTCAGTGCCATGCCAGACACCGACCCTGCGCCACTCGAGTCGCTGCTGGCGCCGTCCATGCCTCAACATGCCCTGGACTTTACACCCCTTGACATGCACTGCCCTCCTGAAGGAGGCTTGAGGCGGAGGTTGTGGTCCCTTGGAGTACCCTGATGACTAAGACAACTGGTTTGAGGAGCTGAGTGATGCAAGTGGCCTAGATACCTCCCAAGTCTCTGGCATGATTTCCCCACAGGGCCAGGGTTCAGATGCCATTGTGATGCGCAGGGCAGAAGAGGTTGATCTCCAGCTGCCGGCTGTCGGGATCAAGACCAGTGTCTTCACAGAGGTGCTTCACCCTTGGGTGGGCTTATCTGAACCTATGTCTGAACCCATGATCCCCTTCAATAAAGCCCTCAGCGACGTGCTCCTGGGAGCTTGGGTGAAACTTTGCACAGGGGCTACTGTGCACCGACCAATTGCCCATTGGCACCGTCCTTCCCGAGAAACGCAGCCTTCCTTTCCCAGCACCACTCAAGAGCCTGGTGGTGCAGGCCTCACCAGCAAAGGTTACCCCAAGTACTTTTCCTACCACAACACCGTATATGGAATCCAAGAGGCTGGACACCTTTGTGAAGCGCATCATTTCTTTCACCAGTCTTGTCATATGGATAGTGAACACCGCATGGCTTTTGGACTGAGAATGGGGAAAACCTTGGCTTGATCTATTCACCAACACAGAGAATGCGCAAAGTCTGCACTTCTGCACACTGGAGTTTCCAAACCGACTGTCTCCCGGAGGCACATTCCACTTAGAGTGGAACTCTGGACTCCTGTATGCCTTTTTGCTGATATCTTTCCTGCCCTGATTACTCAAGATGATCAAGACCGACTGGGCCAAGTCTTCCTAGTAACTCCGTATTGAGCACAGAAAGTATGGTATCCAGAACTCCTGAGCATCTGTCCTCTGGTCAGGCTGTCCCTTCAGGAGGATCTCCTGTCACAGAAGCATATCTGAACTTACTCATGCTCCACCGTCATGTATGGAGATTGAGCAGCAGAAGTTAAGAGTTTTCGATCTCTCAGCCATTTAGTCTTTCTTGCAGCTGCTGGATCAACCCTGCCTGTTTGTCACCTGTGACTCGGTTTTTGAAAGGTTTACAACATTTGTTCCAGCCTACTCTTTTTGTGATGCCTCAATGGGGACCTTATTTTCGTATTTTTCTCATGTGTTCTCCCTTTGAGCCCCTGCATAGCTGCCCTTTGCGTCTCTTTACTCCGAAAACAGTATTCCTGGTTGACATTACCTTGGCCAGGAGGGTCATAGAGGTTCAGCTTTGCCAACTTCTTTCCAGAAAAACTGGTCCTAGGGATACGTGCCTCTTTTCTTTCGAAGGCGTTCACCCCATTTCACATTGCCCAGAGCATTACTCTGCTGGTGTTCTATTTGCCACCTCATCCGCACAAGAAGTAGAATCAACTCCATCATTTGGACCCTAAACAAATCCCTATTCTTTATTTATTTATTACACCAAAGATCATCGGGTGGACAATGAGCTCTTCATTGCATTCACAGGAACGAAGGTAAGGGCTGTGCAGAAACGAACCATCTCCAGATGGATAGTACTCTGCATACAAATCTGCTAGGCACCGGTGAAGAAGCAACCCCCGAAGCCTTGCAGGTTCACTCCACCAAAGGCCAACGTCACTGTGTAAGCATGCGGGGGTCTGTCCTGGACATATGCCGCATGGAAGTACCTCCATACTTTCATGAAGCACTACTGCTTGGACACTCAGGTCCGTCGTGATGATAATTTTGGCCGTTCAGTCCTCCAGGACTTGTTTGTCTAAGCCTCGATGCAGACCCAGCTCTAGAGAGGTATGGTTGGGTATCTATTTTAAGGTGAGGAATCTGCGATTAGAAGTCTCTATCAGAAGAACAAGTTACTTACCTTTGGTAACGCTCTTTCTGGTGGATACTCTGACTGCAGATTCTCCACTGCCCACCCTCCACCCTGTTCTGTGAAATTTTATCCTTTCCACTCTTAAAATGTCTCAACCTAGGAATCTGTACATTGGTATTGCTGATTATTGTTGGGCTTGTCAAGAAAGAAACTGATGTCCACGTGCAAGGGTGGGTGGTGCTTATATGTGGCTCTATTTGTCATTTCTGGGGTAGAACAAAGTCTGCGGGAGTCGCACAACGCCAACTACTGGCGTGAGGGAGCAATGCTGTTAAGATCTTCTCATCCACTCCAGAGCATGAGGGTATTCTAAAGACGTGAAATCTGCAGTTAGAGTACCCACCAGAAAAGCGTTACCAAAGGTAAGTAACTTATTCTTTTGGCCTATCCGGACGTCAGTTGATAACCTGTCAAACCATGTAATATGCAAATTCTAGACTACTTATGTTTCAAATAAATTACTCATTCCCATAGCTCTCGTTTTCCTGCTGTCTAGTTGATTGGGCAAGCCTTTCTATATTGATATGCATCCGATGCACCAGGAGCAGGATACACTCATGAATGTGTGGTTGGTTTGTGTTCTAGATTTTTGGTCCATCGATACTCAATTCTTCAGCAACATGCAGAGGCAAATGGAACAGATTCTCTGGATACTAGTATTGTTGATGTAAATAAACGGACTGGTTACCACGACGACTCAGATGAGGTACACTAAACCTATCCATGTCTGATGAGGGCTCAGTGTTTGGTTTATTTGAGGATGTTTCTGCCATTGTTTTTTTGCCTTAAGAGGGCTAATAGGCTGTCTTTCATTGAAGAGAATATATAAAACACTTCCTGCTCGTGGAGTTGGTTTAGCACCTTGCAGCACCTTAAACGCAAGGTTATAAACACTACTCTTGCCCCATTTGTAGTAAATGACAAGTTGTGTCGTGGGAGGGCCATGGTAGTTAGCAGGAAGTTCAGTAGTAACATTAAATGACAGCACAGTGTGCTTGGGATGCATGAAGAGTGAGTTCAGTCTTGTTGCATGAGTTGGTGCGGCAGTGTGTCTGTGCATGGGGGAGCAAGAATTTGTATTTAGTAGTGTGGGACAATATAATGATGAGGAATTAAGCAGTGGCGGCTCGCAGAGGGAGTGGGGCGGGGGGGTAGTGGAGTCGGACATACGACGGGCAGGAGTAAAGTAAGTAAATAAATAAAACTATTTACCTTGCGCTCGCTGCATCGCCAACTCGGCGATGCAGCAAGCGCAAGGTAAATAGTTATATTTATTTATTTACTTACTTTACTCCTGCCCGTCGTATGTCTGACTCCACTGCCCCTCCCCCGCCCCGCCCCGCAGCACTCCCTCTGCGAGCCACCACTGGAATTAAGGTTCTGATAGTCTGACCATGAGTGCGCTTTCAGCTTACACTTCCCCTTTCCTGTCCAAAGATTAGTTGGATATCAGTGCATCACTCACAGCTACTTTTTCTTTCTCTCTCGCCCTCTCTGCTGTCCCACAGGACCTCCTTGAATAGCATTGTCTGGAAGCTTGCAAGACCTGAAGACTACTCCGGTGGACACAACTTGGAAGCAAATGGAGCATTGCAGTCCAATATTTTTTTTATTTTAAACCTCTGAAATTAAATGCTTATCTAATCCAATGCCCTTCGTTTTTGAGGGACATTAAATGGGAACCTGTTGATCCCACGGAGATGCCTTCTAGCTTAGCTGCCCCTGGCAGCAGAAGAACAGGCGCAGGTGAAGGGGGGGAAGTACTTGGAGTGTGAGATTCAAGTACCACCTCCAGATTAAAAAACGGAGTCCTCCAGAAACACTTGAAAGAAAGTAAGGTGACTCACTAATGATGAGGCAAACATCTGTGGGACTTACTACAGAGAGGGAAATATTGGAGTTTTACTTTTTGATATTTAATGTTTTCTTAACTTACATTCATTTTATAAATTCATAAATGAAATTGAACCAAGGAAATGGGTAGAGTTGAAATTATGGTGATGTAGAGGGATTTGTGACATTAGTGCTGCTTTAATACCCCAGGCCTGCAATGGCCCATCGGACGGAGCTCTGTAGTATTCATGACTGCGTTTTTCAGACACTGAGCAATTGAACAGCAGTTGTTGCTCCGATAGTCTCTTGATGTGCTCAGAGTGCCTCCACTTAGACTTGTATGGTAGGCTCGGGCACTGAGCCCCCACTTACAAGTTTATTCAAGTCCGCCTTATAGTCAGTATTGATCTCTGTTTCTTGCATGAAGTTTGAGGTTATGATCTGTACGGTTATGATGCACAGCAGCTTTTATCAACCGATGAAGAGGGAATGTTAGGTCTGTGTGTTAGGTGTGCGTGTGTGAGAGAGAGAGAACGCTTTGGGGTATTAATTGGTAGATGGTGATTTGAGGTTTGCTAATACAATACCGTTTTTCTTTTTCTTCTACACTTAGTGACCATTTTTATTTAATGTTCAATCAGTTTGAAAAACGAAGTCTATCCAAAATTACCAGGTTTTTTGTTTTTTGGGGGGAATGGAGTTTGAAGGTTTAATATAAGCTACTGATACAAATAAAACACCTTCTGAAACATGCTGATTAATGGGAAAGATTTGATTTGATTTTCACGGTATCTGTGGTATGTAACTCCCCTCACGTAGGTGGTAAGAATGTTTCTGGGTGTAGGGAGCACCCTAACTGACCAAAGTGGGACAGCAAACTATTTATAAATAAAACAATATGGGTTAAGAAATGGAGGCAATAAGCATGAAACAGAAAAGTTATGGTAATGATACAATGTTAAGAAATAGATGCATAGATTGGTACGCAATACAAATAAGCTGTGTGGGAGTTGGAGAGTGATTATTCTGCAGTTACATAAGACACTATGCATTAGTAGAACTTTCAGCCTTATAGCAGCTATCTTCTTTGACTTTGATCCATACCCTGTTTTCACCAGGCTCTCTTCATTATTGAAATGAGAAGTGCATGGACAATTACTTAATGTTACTATTGCTCCATAGAATTTGTCATGCGTGGAGGCAAAGAGTACCTGGAAAGCAGTAAGCATTGATTCTGTCATCTATACTTCCCAAATATTTTGACCAATTAAGGTAAAGGAAATGGCTACAAACGGAAAGGTGAATGTGGAATTTGACATGGAGAACTAATACATAAATTGGATCCTCCCTACATACGATCTTGCCATTTCACCTCTCTGGTTGAGTCATGCAGGTCTCTTCGCCTGGCTCTCTCTGTGTAGGTATTTAATTCTGTATGTCTCCTCGCCTGTCTCTTTTGGGCTGTCCTGTGTATATGCTGTGTGCCTTAGTTCACAACCTATCTTTTTGATGGCAGTATTCAGTCATGTAGGTCTCAATCTACCTCCTCATTTGACTACATCAGGATCTGCCTTTGTTCCTGTAGGTCTGTCCTCTCATCTGTTTATCCATAATATTTTAATCTGGATACCATTAGAATCCATTTCCTTACTACTTATTGCAAACTCCAGCTTACTACGATCTGGTCTCCTTTTTTCTTATTGGTACTTCATAGGACCTGGTTCAGTTAATAAACTGGTCTTCTTTTAATTGTTTTATTTATGAAGTGCAAGATTCCCAACAATTGGAACTTCAAGGGTTACAGATGGTACAATCTCACGTCTTAGAATAATAATTAAAGTCAGTTAAACGATTAGCATTTAATCCATAACATTTGTCCTTAATAGTTGAGGTGCAAGACCCTCCATACAAAATATGTGCCAATTTCCAGAGATGGTAAAGAGGTTATTTGTTTAACTGATGTTCTTCAGATGCTTTAAAAAGTGTTTGTTTTTAGGATTCTGGTTGCACTAAAGCTTTTCTCCTTCATTCTCAAAGTTTTTTTTTCACTTCCTAACGAGTGTGGGTAGAGTGGTATGAGTTTATGTGAAGGGCATTTGCCTAACTCTTGTCACTGTGCTTTGGGAATATTTATATCATCCTATTGTGTAGACTTTTTATGTGTCTTGCTCCATTGGAAGACCAAGGTGTGATGCCCCTATATGGTCTGTGGTGGAACAATACCATATATTCTTTTATCAACCCCTGAAAGTTCAGTGTGGGTTTTGTTACAGATATTAAAATCTTATCTCAAGCATGGGCTGTGCTTGAGATGTCCCCAGCCACTTGGGAGCAGGATCTGAGACATTTAAACTTCTGTGACGCTGTTTATTTGATAAAAGCTACAGACCTCCCCTTCCCCATCCCTTTTTCTTCGCACCTATGAAGGGTCTTTAGACACCAAACTGATGTTCATGAGCACTTTTAGTTTTCAGGACACATTTTGTTTACTGACCGCTTAACATCTTCATTAATAGTCATGTTTTCAATTCAAGTCATATTGAATTTTACATCAGAGACTCTGTTTTTGATGGTTTTAGTTCTAATGATGTACCTTTGGTTTTTACTTTTCCTCATCCAGTTCAGGTGATCTGTGCTTTATTTATCTGGGGTTGCTCAATAAAAGTGGCACTGGCGGATTGACCGATGCCAAATTGCCAATTTTCTAAGTTGGTCTAAGTGAAATACAAATCCAAGTATTTAGTGAAGAAATATGTTGAACTAAAACAGACTTTAAAATGTAAATGGAAAGGTAAAAGCCGCCTCCGTGTAATTGAAACAACTCTGATGTTATGATTTTGCTTTCTTCTGAAGATGGTCTTTTGTCTTCCACTTCTGCGTCTGAATTGGTAGATGCCTTACTCAACCACAATGAACAGTTTTAATTGATTGCTTTCAAACGAGACGTTACCTGGCTTCAGAAGCTGGTGGCCGCTGCCCCAAAACCTTTAAGCTAAAAATTAAACCTTTTAGGTAACAATTGTGCCGTCTCCACTAACTTCAACGCAAGTTGCGTCTTAGGCTTTGCAAACCGGCAGATTATCTTTCTCTGTAATTAATTTTGAAGAAATGCATGCTGCTCAATGCCACTTTTTTTCTGGTGGCAGTGAAAGTCTCAGTGCAGAGATTATTTCACACTGGCACCTCTGCTCACATTCTTGTGGATTATACAGTCCAAAGAGGATCATACCCAGCTCCGCAGACATAACCAACCCTTTCTTACATGTACGGGATAGCTACAGATCTCCTTATAAGATAGTTCCTTTCTTAACCAAGTCAGTGACATAAGTCTGTACTCGATTCTGAGGCAAAGGAAAGTTGAGAGGTTCAGCATTTCTTGGAAGCAGTAGAATCTAAACTTCCTTTTTGCATATTTTGAAAGTCCATCCTATTCCTCTGTAGCACTTCTGATGCAGAACACTTTACCTGAGGCCACTGTGGAGATCTTTCTTACTTCATTAATCCTCTCCAATTTTCCGTTTGTGGCCAGAGAGAATGCACTGATCCCACAGTTAATCTCCTGTCTATGCTACAGGACATCCTTTGGTGAATTTGTTATTATGCCTCCAGCAAGAGTTTTAAGCTTGGCACTACAGCTTTCCCCTATATCTGTTCATAAGGGCACCTGTGCAGTTGAATTGCTTTTGAGAGCTAGTGTTATTGAATGTTGCTAATGCTAATGTTGCAAGCTTTGAGAAATTGAACTAAGCAGATATTTTCTGAGATTATGAACAAGGTCGCAAAGTCATACCTGTTTATGTTATAAGTTAATTTTTATATCCTCTTCTTCAAAAGCCAAAAGACAGGATTCTTGTGCTGGTCCTTTATAGATAAACTTAAGAGGCCTAAATAAAATGATGTCCAAAGTCTTAAGCTTTTACAAATGTTTTAAGCAATCCTACCGCACTAGTTGGAGTTTAATTCTAAGCACAATCTACTGAAAGCTTGCTGCAAAACGGTTGACCTCTTAGGCCCTGGCCTGGCCTCCCTGGCTACCATCATCTTGTGCATGTAGCTAGAAACGTCTTCATCCCACTCCTTGGCATTTCACCTCATTTTCTTGGTAAAATAAAAAGCATTGCTTTTGATTACTGTAATGTCTCCACCCAGTGTCCTCTCAAGAGGTTTGCACTCTGCTGCAGTGGAGGTCACTTGTCTACATTCGGCAAATGCTTGTACTACAGAGGATGGAAACAGTGGATGCACTTTTGTACAGTATGTTTAGATGGCCTGGTCTTTGTACATAAAAATTAAATGGTAAATAGCATTATGTTGCACTTAATTCAGTTTATCCTTTCCTTCTCTCCCAACCTAAAATCCTTTCCTTCTCTTGTCCCTTACAGAGGGACAAAAACCTGTCCCATCATGCCCCTCCAGAGTAGGCCGATCTCAAATAGCAGTGGTGAGAGAACGGGTTACCGTGGCTCACCGACCACTGCAAATGGATTGGTACTTCATCTGTGGGTATGCACCTTAAGGTAAAGGACTTGCCTGAGCGATGTCTGTAAATGGGGGATCTGCTCCTTCATGGTATAAGATGTAGCAAATATTGCATACGAGAGGGTGTGTGAATCACAATCTGATTGTGGGTTGGATGTCATGGGGTCTTTGTCAACATGCACATTCTGCACTCATTTATGCCGTTCTTTAGTTAGTTGTTTTGCAGCTGTAAAGGAGACACTGTCGGACATGCTGTGAAGAAAGTCTCCATAAAAGCAGGCACTCGCATGTCAAACACTATTTCACCATCAAATGAAAGCTGTTTTCGGGAGCCCTGTCTGTAGCCATGAAAGAGCAGGTGTTTTGGGAGTCGGTTTGTGTGGATATTTTAGCACAAGTGTTGGGGTCGAAGGATAGGTTTTTGGGGATTTTACCTGTGACAGACCAGGAGTTCTCTGAGAGAGCAGCGTTGGTTTAGGCAGGAGAGACTGCTCCCTAGTTCATTCGAGGCATACGAAGAGAATGGTCCTAATAATTTGTTATTATGCCCGCAGCAAGAAGCTTGTTTGGGTGTGTCTCAAAAGCATCTCACTGTCTCCCGAAGGCTACAAGCTGAAGCGGATACTTACCAGAAAATGAATTCAGTTTGTAAATAATCCTGGAGCTTGTGTGAAGAAAAGAAGTGTAATAACTTTGTACCATTACTTTTTTCTGTATATTTGCAATATTTGATTTAGAATAAACAAAATTAACTTTTTGTGTTGTGCTAGTTTTTTTTTTTTTGTTCAAAATGCTCTCGTTAAATATATGAGCCCAGTGAAGTGGAGTGAAGGACACAATAAGCGCTGGTAATGATGGTGAAACATGCTAGTCTAAGTATGAGGTCAGTGGTGAGGGCAGGAGCATTCACAGAAGTGTGGAAGAGGAAAATAACTGAAATGTGAGGTTAAACATAATGCGGAAGAGAGTTTGTATTGCTCATCAGCTTTCCTCTTGGCACTGGACATAACAATTTCTCAGGGATAGCAACAATTATTTGTAGTAAGGGGGCGGGGCCACGCGGACCAAAATGGCGGATGCATAGTCTGCTCACTCCGCCACTAGGGCGCTTTATCCTGTTTGCTTTGCTCTGGCCAGGCTCCATTGGGCTGCTCTGTGGAATCACAGGACAGGGGATGCCATCCTGTTAACTGTTTGGAGCGGTTTGTGCCGAGGCCAGGATCTGCACGCCATGGGACCTTTCCAGCCTGGATGGCACCTTGTGGCCGGGCCTTCCTCTGCATGTCATGGCCCCGCTGGCCTCCTGGCGGCCTCCTTGGGGGCATCGCCGCTTCTGTGGGGACCCTCCTTGGGCTGGTGGTGCCTTTGTGGGGCCTGCACTTCCTATCATCCCATCCCAACCAGCTGCAACTAGATAACAGCCCAGGCTGTCCTCCATTATTGACTCTCTCCTCTGCACATTTTGGTTCTGGAAGGATAGTGCCTGGTGCCTAGCCTAGGAAGGCAGCACTGGACTGCTGCCTAACTCCTATGCGTTCTTCGAGTGGACTGTGCATCGCTGAACTACCTACCCTTTCTCCTTTCTTCCTCGATGAGGGTTTCGGGGGCCAGGGGGAGACAGCTTGAAGGACTCTGCTCCTCTCCGCCTTCGTGGCCTGAACCTGCCTTCATCCTACTACATCACTGTCCTCAACAGATCGACTCTTCCCTGCAGAAAGACAGGGCTGATGCCTCCGCTCTTGCAAGCAGGTCTGCGGACTGGCAGCGCAGCTTGGACTCGCCTTTAGGGGCTATCAAAAGGAGTAGCACCCCCTCTACTGGGACGTCCACCCGTTTGACCCCCTCTGCCTGGATGCCCTTCAGGAGTGGAGCCCCCCATGCGATCTCCTTTCTCTCTCGGACCCAAGGATGATGCTGCTGGCAAGCTGGATTCCATCTTGGCTGTCATAGCGGGGCACTTGCTCCTCGCTGGATACCAAAATAGATGCAGTGTCTGTAGAACTCACTCTTCTTTGTGACAACCACTTCAAACTGTCAAAATGCGTTTCCCGCCGTTTGCTCCCCTCTTTTTTGCAGAGTTGTTCAATGTTATGACTGGCAGGAGGGTGTTTAACAATTTCCTTTCTTTACCGCTCGCACTGAGGGGGAGGTATGGGACAGCTCTATTTCCCTTGGACACGCGCCTCCACTGTGCTAGCGAGCATTCATGTCTCACGAGGGCAACCTACTCACGAATGTTAGGAGTATGCGCACAGCAGTCAAACGATAGACCGTCTTTGCCGATCCTAAATGCTGCAACACACATATTGCAATGCTCCAAAAGAGGCATTTTATGCATTCGGAAGTACAGAGATTACAAATGCATTAGAATGGGCCGTTTTTTGCAACTGGCTGTCCCCCCTTCTCTTGGGGGCACTGATTTGGCTCTAAGCGGGAACCTAGTTCCGGCCTGAGGCTTCCTTCCTCAATCCTGAGGGTTGATATGTGCTGCAGATTGGGCGGAGTCGTGGTGGTTCTTGGTAGTATCTAAGCCCCTAACACTGAACAGCCTGCTTTATTTTCTGCTCTCTCGGCTCACCTAGCACACTGAGCTAATGTCCCTTGGTACAACTGCATGCTGGACGTTTCTCTTAACAGATTCTCCCCCCACCCCGCCCCCGCCCCCTCCCCTTTGCCACAGGCCCCGTTGGTGACATTGCTAAGCGCATTGTTCCTTCCGCTCAGCACCCCATGATCTCCATGACTGGCTTAGCCAAATCCTCTGCTCTACACTGCTGTGCACAGCATTCACACATACACATTATCTGGGCCGAACGACCAAGGACCATAATGACTCCTGCTTCTATACTGACTTAGCATATGCAACTCTCTCTTCTTGAGGACACTAATTTTCGCTCCCTGCTGCATGACACAGTGGCTGATTTTTTTTGTCCTAAATACTGACAACGTCCTCCAACCCAGAGCCATTCAAAGTGGTGATACGGGGGCTTTGTATTGCTGCAGCAGCGGGTGTGCAGAAGGCCATCGACACCAAACTGCACTCCATTCAGGGCTCCTTGCTCTGCCTTCAAACTGAGGCAACCAGTGCGGGTGACAATGTTTGCGCCCTAGACCCTGCTTGTACACGCCACGCCGAACTACTTGATGAACTGCATTGCCTTAACTACGCAGTGCATGCCACGAAAACTCACTTTGAGTGAGATGAACCCTGTTGGCTTGGTTTATCAGGCTGGCTGACCGAGGCAACCGTATTACCTTCATTGTTTCTGCTCCTAATATCTTCGTCTACACCCAAAATGACATTTATGAGGCCTTTTTTTTTGCCCTTTACTGTGCATTATATGCTCCCTCAAGGCCGTGCACCCCTGGGGACATTGTTTTCTTTCCTGGGTGATATCATTCTGCTTTGCATCTCTTGAGAGCAACAGTTCGCGCGTGACTCTCCAGTCACACGAGGAGGTATGAGGGGCCTTGTTCCTGCTGTTGACAAGGAAGGTGCTGGGCCCGGACGGCCTTCCTCTAAATTTATCAGTCACATTGTAACCTCCTTATCCTGAAACTAGACTAACTTCTTTCCCCCTTGTTGTCAGTTCCCTGAATTTCCCCATCTGGAAACAAGAGAGCACATCCGCTTTAGGATTACATATCCCTTGGACGTGTCACGCCCTTACCTCTAGGTTGCCTGTCAGTTGCAGCCTGACCAGTCTTAGCAGCCAGAACTAATGGGCATCTTGCTGCCCCTACATTGATGGCGTAAACTACAGCTTGGTTATCTGGCCATAGCTTCAGCTTCATGTTGGTTAGCCTCGCTCTTCAAATTGACAGTGCCACAATGATTGGGAGCAATTCTAGAAATGAATTGGTCTTAGTTATCCCTGCCGCTGCCCAGTTGGGGGACACTGCTGCGCGCACCTGACCAGTACAGCTCCAAAACTTATGCTGCCTGCTGCGTTTGTGTACAGGGCTAGCTCCCTGTCCGAGACCTACTCTTCTCTTCATATGAGTACCCCGTTGAAATCCTGAAGTAAGGATAGCCAGGATTTTAAATCCTGCTCTGCCCTGGAGCTTAATCTGACATGATGGGGATTCTTTCGCAATCCTTTTGTCGATTGGATCAGCCTTCTTGCAAATACCCTCCCCACTTAGATAACCTGGGCTGCAACGTTAAGTTTACCAATCAGCTCCTGCAGCTCGCCCAGGGTAGTTTTCTCCTTCTTTCTTAATACCATGATCTTTTCTCTGATATCCTGGACTTTATCTAAGGGAATTCGCGAGGTGCCAGCCTCAGAGTCCAGCTCAATTCCCAGGAAAGTGATTTTTTTTTTGTGGCTGGTCCCACCATTTTGTCTGCGGTTATTGGCATGCCTAACTCTGCTGCTAGCTGTTGGAAAGCTTTCAGGAGGTCCCTGCACTCTCCACCCCCCGGTTTACCCACACAGAGGAAGTCGTCCAGGTAGTGAAGTTTGCCTCCCTCGGGGTGTCTTTTATGCAGTGCCAATTCTAGGAAGGTACTGAATTTTTCAAAATATGCACAAGATATGGAGCAACTCATGGGCAGCACCTTGTTAGAGTACAGCTCCCCCTCAAATTAAAAATTCAGTAGGTGGTAGCTGTCAGAGTAGACTGGCAGGAGCCTAAAGGCAGATTCTATGTCTGTCTTCGCCATTAAAGCCCCCTCGCTTGCTGCACGTACCAAGTCAACCGCATCTTCTACTGACTCATATCCCACTGTGCAGTCCTCGGGGTTGATCCTATTGTTAAATGACTCTCACTCTGGGAATGACAAGTGTTGGATGAGCCTGTATTGCCCCTGCTCCTTCTTGGGCACCACTCCCAGTGGGGAGACCACCAGATAAGCTGGCCTCCCTGTGCCGAAGGGACCTTCTATCCTGCCTAACTCTTTTTTTTTTTTTTCTTCACTATTTTCTTGCGCACTATATCTGGGTGGAGGAGCGCAGAGCCTGTCTTGGCTCACCCCATTACCGGAATCCTGAAACCTTTCTCAAATCCTTCGCATAATAACCATCTGCTTATTATCATAGTGGTTAGCTAGCAGCCTTAGTCTGTGCGTAATGATAGGGGAGCGGGCCCACTGAAAGCCACCCCCAATCCCTTTCTAGGCTTTGATTCCCCAGAACGACTTTTTTCTTGTCTTTCGTTTCTCTTTACCTTCTGCTTTTTTTGCAGTCAACTGCTGGTTGCCCCCCCCACCCCCCTTCCCCTGCAGGGTGGGCACACGTGCCTGGACTTACAGGACGGGCCCCTGTCATATTTGTAACATACTGCAGTGGAGTTTTTCCCTGACGCCCCTCCTTTCCAAACTGAAAAGTGCTTCTGCTTATAGAAGCACTCTTTGTGCCCTTGAACTGGCCCTTCCGAAAGGGCTGTTCCTGCCTCTTAGGCCCTGGCCTGGCCTCCCTGGCTACCATCATCTTGTGCATGTAGCTAGAAACGTCTTCATCCCACTCCATGTCTTGGTGTGCTTGCATTTTTATCCTACAGCTCTTATCATACTCCAGCCAAGTGTTTCCTGTGAATTGCCTATAAGCTTCGTGAATATTTGATTTGTATAACCACAAATCTTTGGCACAATGGGGAAACCTTTCAACTATCACACAAGTCATTATCCTGAACGCGTCCACCAGTTATCAAAGTTACTCTCTTTGCTTACCTGCGCTCTGTCTTTCTTATCCTCATTCTTTTTGTTGCATGTCGTGAGGTCTAACCCTTCCATTTGTATCTCCAGCAAACAAAAGATGTCTATAAATTCTTTGTGCCATATGCGTTCTTTTATTGCAAACAGCACCAGGGTAGTTAGGCCCGTGGCCCTTGCTACCTTCGCTGGATGACCCAGTGTGCCCCTCCTGTATGCCTCTGGTGTTATGCAACCTGTTCTTGACCTTTGGCCTTACTCATCGCAGTGGAGTCCCATGCGTCAGCGGCGGCTGGGAGAGCTGCGCTTGGTGATGGGGCCTCTTCAATGGTGTGAACTATGCCAGGGACCGAGGGGCGTGGCCGGACCAGCGACCGTAATGGCCGCTTGGAGCTGAAGGTCCGTGGAAGCCTCGCACACGACATCCCCAAAGCGGTGTTAAACCGGAACAATACCCACAAAGTGCAGCGTTCCTGAAATAGGAACACCCAGTGTGGCCACTGAGCTTGTCGCCGCTCTTCCGCATCGCCGTTGTGCCGTGTAATCGGCTGGAGAACTTTTCGGCGGCCAGAAGACAAGATGGCGCCTGGGGCGTGACGACTCCGCTCTCCAATGCAACTGCGAGGGAGCCGCGGCAACGAGTTCGGTCTCCCTGGAGGCAGCCATACATAAAAGTAAGCGGCGATTCCCCTCTCTCCTTACCCTGCGGACCATCTTTATGCATGGAATCACCAGCGCTGCCCGGGACACGGGAGCCTCACCCGCTCGTAACACGGGAGCGCAGTGGCGGCGATCGAGGGAGAGAGGCGAGCTCAGCAGGAAATGCGGTCTCCCCCACCAGCGCGTCCTTGGTGAATGACTGGCCCGCGTTGCTGGACCCGCAGAGACACCGTGAGTCAGGGCAGCGGGCGCCTGAATACACGGCAGGGCTGCGGCCCCTTGGACTTAAATAAGAGCGTCACAGCCACGAAGCCACAGTGTTGTGGCATGTACAACACTGCTCCCTTCGCCACCAACTTAAACACTGAGGCGTATATAGTGCGAGGGCCTCCTGTTGAGACCTGGATGGAGGAGACTGCGAGGGCTGCAATATAACAGTTTGGGAGAGCGCGACTCAGCCGGTGAGACTGAGTAGAAGGTAAAAAGAGTCACAAACTACAAGAGACACTACCACAACCGCGCATTGCCCACGAAATTTTTAGCAACAAAGCACCAGTGGCCTCCCCCAATAAAAAGACTTGCCACCACGCCAATAGCTGGGCGGAAGTCCAATACAGCGAGGGGGATACGCACAGAACCCGTGCACCGACGCCTGCCTAGGAGGGGAAGACTGCGTTGACAGGGAATGATGCGCAAGGACCCCAAGCAGCGACAACTGCAATTTGAAGCGTCTAAGACTCGGGAGGGTCGATAAACTATCAGAATGGCAGGAGAAACGGCCACTGGCGCGACAGGAGGAGCTGCCCCCCCAGATACCACCGCACTCCTACTGGAACTGCGCTCAGGGTTCAAGGCGCTGGACACCAGGTTCGACGCACTAGATAGGCGGCTTGACGGGCTGGGTGAACATATAGGCCGCCATGAAACCCGCCTAGATACAGCGGAAGGGCGTATATCAGATTTGGAAGATGGAGCGGCCCAAACTACTAAGCGAGTGGAGCGCCTTGAACGTATCATGAAGACAGTCGCCGCCAAGAACCAAGATTTAGAAGCCAGGATCCGACGCAATAACGTGCACATAATGGGAATCCCTGAATACACCAACACGGGTAGATTAGACCAGTTTGTCGAGCGCCTACTGACCGACCTGTTCGGGCCCGAACAATTCACAAACACGTTTGTAGTGGGGCGAGCACACAGAACATTGGGACCCTGACCCAATCCTGGGTGCCCACCAAGACCCATAATGGCAAAGCTCCAAAACCTCAAAGATGGGGACACAACACCACGTCTCACCAGAGAAGCTGGAAACCTGACCTGGCAGGGATCAAATGTCTCTATATACCCAGACTTTACTGCACTGGTGTAGGACGCCAGGCGCAAGTTTGCTGGAGCGAAGGCTGCTGTGCGGAAGCTGGGCCTGCGCTATGGGATGCTCTACCCTACGAGACTCAAAGTGGATGTGAATGGGAAAACTAAAATATTCGACAACCCTGAAGATGTCCAGAACTTCTGTAAGCAGCATGTGGGGTCAGGCGATTTGCACGGCGGCACCTCCCCAGGTGGAGCTTCACAAGGAGCCCAATCGGGCACGAGTGCGGACCTGGTCACAGCTAATTAAAGAGTACTGTTGGCGGAATGGCGTGCAGAGTCGTGAGAAGCGAATGTGGACACTGACGAGCTGAAGATACGTAGTGCGATTTGGAGGAGTAGCGAGCAAGTCTGAGTAAGCAGATGGGATTTCACCATGGGACTAATGTTTCAGAACAGCGCTAGTGCGCGGGGCACCCACGTGGCGTTGCCACTACCCCAGTGGGTTCACAATGGTATTGGAATGGGGAAGTTCGCCATGTTGGCGTTGTACGATTCAACAGTTAATCCTAGGGAACATAGGGATAGCACCTGGTGGGCAGCCACTAGGTGGGGGTGGGGAAGGGGGGATGGGTATAGAAATGTTTAGAATGTTAAAAGATGCAGTTTTGCTAGTTCAGTTGACAGTCGCGTGCACCATCAACGACTTACAGAGAAGGCATAGCATGCTAGAACAACCACGATGGCACACAAGGTAGAAATACGCTGTAGCACGAAAATCGCCCTACTGACATGGAACGTACGAGGTCTTAACAATCAAAAGAAATGTAGATTAGTGCTTCAATATGCACGACAGCACCACGCTGACATTGTTTACCTACAAGAAACACACTTATCACCTACCTCTCTGCCCAAGTACGCATCTGCCTGGGGTCCCCACAGGTTCTTCTCGAGCTACAGCTCATACGCCTGAGGGGTAGCAATATTGATTAATAAACGATTGCCATTTGTACATACAGCCACCCTTACAGACCCGGAAGGACGCTTTCTTTTAGTAACAGGGACTCTGGCGGGACACAAGGTCTTATTGGCCAATATATACTCCCCAAATACAGACGACCCAGCCTTTTATGAACAACTACAGTCGCAGTTAGATACGCTAGAGGCTGATCATGTTCTCTTAGGAGGGGACTTGAATATCCTGTTAGAGCCCAGACTAGACAGTACCGCTGCGTCCCCAGTCAATAAACCCCGGTCCCACATGGTGCTAACAGAAATTTGCCACAATTGGGAATTAAAGGACGCATGGCGGCACCTTAACCCCCAGAGCACTGAATATACCCACTGTGCACAACAATACAATACATGGACAAGGCTGGACTATTGGCTACTATCACGATCGACGATCCCATGGGTTCAAACAGTGGCACACTTACCCCGCACCTTATCTGATCACTCCCCAGTGATCCTCTCATTACAATTACCGGGTGAGGGAGGGTTTGAGAGACAGTGGAGGTTCCCCTCTATGGCGCTGAGAGATAGTCTTTAAAGAGGAGCTGCGCACAGCAATAGTGGAATACTTCGCCCATAACACAGGGTCGGTCTCCACACAGTGTTCTGTGGGAGGCCTTTAAAGCATGTATCAGGGGGGTATGCATTTCCACGCACACAGGGGTGTTAAGAGACCTGAGGCGTAGCCTTGCTAGACTGGAGGAAGAACTAGCCAAACTAGATGGAGAGACCATGGCAGGGATATCCCGGGACAATGCACCTTCTATGAACCGCAGGACGGAATTATTAGCAGTTACACTGAAGCAGCAGATCGGGAAGCGTATTATCTGGGGAAATATGCGAAGGCCCGAAGGTACGGGGAAGGGGAACGGCCGGGTCGCACGCATGCGCGACTACTCCGGCCACATTATAAGCAGAGTTAAATTACCAAACTGCAGGACGGAACGGCGTCCGTGGGAACGACCACCATTGGGCAGACATTATTGCAATACTATATAGACCTCTACACTGCAAGAGCAACTACTAGCTCAGATGAGATCAAGGAGTGCTTAATCGTTTGGCTTCCTGATGCACACAGACAATTTTTAAGTGAACCATTCTCAACCGAAGAGATAGAACAGGCTATTGAGGCCATGGACAGCTCTAAGGCCCCGGGCCTCAATGGCTTCTCCGGTGTATTCTACAAAACTTATAAGAGTCTGCTGGCCCCTCACCTCCTAGAGGTATACGCAGAAGCCTTGGAGGAAGGAATACTCCCGCCCTCGTTTAGAGAGGCAGTTCTGATCCTGTTACCGAAACCTGGCAAAGATCCTGAAAGTGCGGCTCATACTGACCGCTTTCATTGCTTAATTTTGATTACAAAATTTTAGCAAAGATGCTGACTGTCCCTCCTTATGGAGCAGATCATAGCACCAGCGCAAACTGGATTTATAAGGCACAGGTCCACAGCATTAAACTTAAGGACCTTTTTTTTCTGTAGTTAATAGAATAAACCTGGCTACCACTGCGGTAGCTGCATTTTTAGACGCCGAGAAGGCGTTTGACTCCGTGGAGTGGCCCTTCCTACATTCCGTACTGGCTAAGATGGGCGTCCCGAAGGGCTTTGCAGACTTGATTAAACTATTGTACACGGCACCTTCCGCCCGTATCCGATTCAACGGCACGATAACCGAGCCCTTTTCCATAACTAGAGGCACCAGGCAGGGATGCCCTTTATCACAGTTACTTTTTATAATTGCAATGGACCTACTCGTACGTTATTACCAGAAAGATCACTTACATAGAGGTCTCCAGTTTAAGCATGGTCCGGTACTAGTGACTTTGTATGCGGACGATGTGGTGCTGTATGTTAGTACACCAGAGTTTAACCTCCAGCCGCTATTAGTGGAAATAGTGCGATTTGGAGCCCTATCCGGCCTCCACATTAATTGGGGAAAATCTGAAGTGTTCGCCCTGACGGATGTACAGGACCGCTCGTGCGGAGAATTCCCCCTACACTGGTGTGAAGCTGAGACAAAATATCTAGGAATTCACTTGCACAGAGACAAAGAACAAGTGTTATGTCTCAACTATGGCCCAGTGATGGACCACCTACAAGCACAAGTGGAGCGATGGGTCAAATTGCCGCTATCAATGACTGGGCGGATAGCTATTATTAAAATGGTGGTACTACCCCGTCTGCTCTACCTTTTCTCAAACATACCCATTCCACTCACAAACGCTTTCTTTAAACAGGTCCGCACACATTTAATAAAATTGGTGTGGGGGGGGGGGTAGGAAGCAGCCAAGAGGAAGCTGGGACGCGCTCACCCTCCCTTATGATAGGGGGGGCTTTGGGGTACCGGATATGCAGCTATACTTCCTTGTGGCGCAGTGTGGATATGCTTGTCACTGGTACCACCCGGACGCGCGAATACCCTACGCTAAACCTGAAAGGGACCTAGCTGACCCAACTCCATTGAATGCCCTCCGGGATACCACGCGACCCGCATGTCATACAAACGTTATCCACCACCTGCTGGGCATGGCAAAAACTCCTCTGGAAGATCGGGGGGGGCGACATTATACTCACCAGTGCTGCCAATACTAGCTAACCCATGGTTACCTCCGACATTGGAAGCTCTGAGTAGGCGCACTCTAGTCCAACTGGGGTTAAACACCGTGGGGGACTTGTTTCCAAATGGTCATGTATTCTCCCGGTCTGAGGACCCCCGTTTCTCATCTGTCACATTCATGGATCAGTTTGTACTGGCCCTATACAGAACACACTTAGGGACGTAATCCATCTTACCCTATAGAACCTAAAGAGTTCGTACCGCTTACATCAGTTATTACAGATAGCAGCGGGGAGCACATCACGTCCCGGCTGTACAAGGCATGCCTCGCACTGATGTCACAGCACAACACCAAAGTTATAGACGCTTGGACAGCTGATATAGGGCATCTGCTCACTGACAAGATATGGAAAGGATGTTGTAGGCAAACTAAGCTTGTCTCGTGTAATCACAGACGCAAGCTACTCCATTTCAAGATACTAAGACGGGCTTACGTAACACCACAGCAGATGGTCCGGATAAATAGCGCTAAATTCACGCGATGTCCTAAGTGCAACACGCTAGCGGCATCTTTCATACATATGACATCGACATGTAATATAATAACCACCTACTGGCAAGATATATTTAGTACAATACAACAGATGAATGGGCTGCAGCTGACCCCCTCCCCATTGCTAGCACTGATGGGATATGTGGGCATGTTGCCTAAAAGTAATCGCGGATTTATAGCAGTGGCAATGCTTCTAGCGAAATAGTTATTCGTTGGGGCACCAGACAGAAGCCCACAGTTAAAAGCTGGATTAAGAGCATGTCGTACTGTGACACCACGAGTGAGTAATATGCTGAACTGCAACCACCCACATCTCGCCCGAAAGACATATGGCAGCCTCTAAGGGAATATCTCCAACAGCAGGAGAAATGCAACACGCAATCTAGTTAGGAGAGACAGACCTCAGAACAAGGTTCATAGATAATGTGTGACAACTTCAGGAACTCTGAGAGGACAGTGCCAACAGGCTGAACTGGGGCTTGCGGCCAGATGTAAGTTATAGAGGAGGTAAATAGGGGTTGATTAATGCAATGTGTATTTGATAAGAATTATAACGGCGAAACAGTGATTGTCAAATGTGCCAAACAAATGTTTATTGTGGATTTGAGAGATGACGCAACTGCATACCAATGAGCCTTATTTTTTCGTGTACTGTTTAATAAAAACGATAAATGAAGTAAAAAATAAAATAAAACTATGCTAGGGACCTGTGATTCTGCACCCTGCGCGGCATTTGGGTTTGCTTTGTTACCCCCATCACATCAGCCTCTCCCCCTCCACCCCCCCATTGTTGGCGAACAGCAGTGGCGCGAAAGATCTTAATCTAACCTGCACGATCGCACTAATCTGCTCACACTCTGTAGCCTTTGCCTTCTTGCTGGTGCTAGCTGCTTCGATGGCTGAGATGTATTCCCGTCTTCGCACTGCTCTGCCACCCTTTGCCCTCTTCTAACGTAGGTGCAACAGGGCTTCTTTGGCGCTTCTGTCTCCACGATCTCCGCCTGGCACTCGTGGCTCTGCTTCTCACTTATGCCCTCGCTGCGTGGTTTCTGCAGACGCCTTGACCCCCTCTCCTCTGGGCCAACAGCCACTCCTTACTGCAAGTGGTGGCTGCCTCTCTCGCTGTCCTTATGATCTCCTCAATGTCCTCTGGTTGGACAGTTCACACCACCAACTGTTGTCTGTCCTTGTCGCTTGTCCTTGCCCCCCTTTGGGCCTTTTCACCAGCCTGGGTCGCATCACCAGATCTATGGGCTGTCCCCAGCTGGCCTAGACAATTGGGTCGCATCGCTTGTTAACCAGGCTGTCCCCACTTGTGTCTTTCCCTTCAGTGGATTGCTCGATTTCCCATGGGTCGCGTCACCTTAGGTTGTCCCTGCGTACTTTTGTTGCACTGCCAGATATTAACTGTTGTCCACAGGCCCACAATTATCAGGGATGATATCAAAACGACTGGAAGCAGCCCTCCTTGATAATAGGCCCCTTGCTGCCGCTTGCTCAATTACCGCTGTGCCAGTTCGCTCCACGTGCCCCTGTGGTCTCTCCCACCATTCTAAAAAACACTCCCTTGGTGGGCGATTGCATGCTGCCCGAGGCCACCACTTGCGGCGTTTGGGCAGCCAAGCAGAGTCGCGTTGCCGCGATATGCAGTTGTCCTCTGCCGGCCCCTGGGGATAAAGTTGCTTTGCCTCCGGGTCCGGCTGCCGTCCTTCAGCCGCATGATGCTGTCTGTCCCTTTAAGGGGGCGGGCCAAGATTCCACTTTCCTCCTACCCAGCGGCTGTCCGAAGCAGCTCACGTCGATGCCGCTGAGGGGGATTGGGGGTGAGGGAATGACCCAGCTGCACTTGGGGACAGACTCCCCGGGGCCCACTGAAGTGGGACCCACACGCTTGCCTGGAAAAGATCTGCCCAGTGTGTTGTCGGCCGCGCAGAGTCACCTCCGCACCAGCAGCGGTCCGCTCCCGGCACTGGACTGGTCTGATGAGCCTCCATACGCCACTCTTACTTTGGCAAAGTGGCTGGCTCTCAAACTGGTCCTGCACATGGCACGGTGGGAATTAAACCGGCCACAGCTGATGAAAAATGCAGTCTCCAAACACACTTGATCGCCGCTGCCTCCTATGAATTCAAATGGTGAGTGATCCTCCTGCTGATCCCGCTGCGCCGTTGTCTCAGCACAAACAGTATCTTGGTACCGGTGCTTCCCCTTTTAATAGGGCCTTGATGCCCTGCAGGTACATGTAAAACCCCACAAGCCCGCCTGCAACGCCCCCCCATTGGCCGATGGGTTTTTGCACCACTTTTTCTACTTTTGGCTCTCTTTTCCCCCTACCCCCTCTCTGCTGGTCTTTAGGTGGCCAGGGGTGCTACTTCCTGCCCTTTGTTGTGTCCCCTTCCGGGACCACAGTTCCCGGGCCTTTAGTGCCGTTTACCGCGCTGGCCCCACTAGCCCCCTATCAGTGCAGGCCTCTGCTATACTATTCTCACGTCGTGGCTCGACTGCCCCACTCCCGTTTGATCAGTGGCGTATGCGCACCTTCGGAGAGGAATGCGGTTCATGGACTCAACTACCCCATATGCACCAGCTGTTCCCCTTTTCTGCTTGACTCATGTTGGAAGTGCACTGGCTGCTCCGTACCTACGCCACTGGACGGTGGCAGGATTGATGTCCCTTGGAGATCTTTCACAGTGTGGCCCTCTTTACCTTTGTAGAGATAGTTGACCAATGCAACATTCCTGCAGGTCATTTCCTCACCTAAAATGCCTTGACCAGACTGCTCTGCTCGGACTGGGGCATAGATGTGGAAGAGTCACTGCAACATGCAGTTCTCTAATACCTATATGTTCTGGGACAAGGTAAGCTCCTCATCCGTTGGCTAGCTAGAGGCCTCGGCAAACGCAGCCGGGGTTCCCCTTTCTGGCCTGAAGCCGAAGTGCAAAGCAGAGATTGGCAGGGCTCTCTCGGCGAGAGAGTGAACTTAAGTTCTGGCTTACCCTGCTCAGGTGTCCAGAAATGCTAGATTCAAACCCATTCAAATGTTCCTCCTCCATAGGCCTACCTTACCCCTGCTAAACTGAATGCATATTTCCCAGATGCACAGGGCTGCTGCCTACGCTATCTGAAAGAGACACGTTAGTGACCGATTCCTTACCTTAGAATATCCCCAGGCGTCAGGCTGGATCCGGAAAGTTTTGCGTAGCAGTACCCCTGCGCGTCGGTAGGCGGCGTCATGCGGCTCCGCGTCCGGCGTCAGGATCGCCGGGATGACGTCGCGGCCAGTACTTAGACGCCGCCCATGCGCGCTGGCGTCAGTTCTTTCTTTTTCCGCGCTAGTAAGCGCAGATCCGGATTGAGCAGTGCCCCAGTCATTTTTTGACTGAGTATTTTTGAGACTTTTTTGTCCAAGTTTTCGAGTCGTTTCGACTCCAAGGTGTCAGTAGGGATGCCCGGCTTCAAGCCATGCGAGGTCTGTAATCGCATGATGTCGATTACGGATCCGCACCGTGAGTGTCTCTCCTGCCTGGGGCGCGGCCACGACCCCACGTCGTGCCCCGAGTGTTGGTCCCTCGCCCGAAGGCTTTGCGTGAGCGGTCTCGAAAGCTTCTCGAGGCCCGGCACTCGGCTCCGCGCCGATCGAGGTCCCGGTCCAAGGAGAGGTCGAGGGGCCGGTCGCGGAGCCGTCGTCATTCGTCGGGGTCGAAGTCTTCGTCTTCAGGTAAGTCGAAGCACAAGAGGTCTAAGAAGCGTCGCTCTAAGACCTCCCCTCGCCGGTCTCACGACTCGGCTGAGGGTCCTGTTGGTACCGCCCCCGCGGCTCCGGGAGTACCCGTTGAGCCGGCGTCGACTCCGGCCGACATCCAGAACTTCTTGTCGGCCATGGCTCGCATCTTCGGGCCTAAGCGTTACCCCGGTGCGCCTTCGGGCCCCAGTGGAGGTCCCCCTTCGGCACCACCGGCGGCTCCGGCCCCGGTGTCTCCGGCGGCTCTGGCCCCGGCGCCGCAGGACCCTCTCGGATCCAGGCCTGGATCCCGGTCGACGCTGGTTGACCTGACAACACCTCCTCCGGCACCGACCTCCCCGGTACCACTCCCGGCGCCGTCCGAGGTCCCGGACGACGCCGTCCGAGGTCCCGGACGACGCCGTCCCCAGGTTCTCCCCGGCACCGGACACGAAGCCGGATCGACATCGGCCGACGCCAATTCCGACGCCGATGGGACCTTTCTTCCCTCATGTCCATCCTCTTTACTTTTCACCTGTTTTGGAGGACGGGGAGGACTGGGAGGGGTCGAAGACCCTCTCACAGCCCAATGTGAGCCTTATCAGGACTGGGCAGAGGAACTGGGTGATGCCAGTGGCCTGGACACCTCTCCAGACCCTGGCATGCTGTCTCCTCCTTCCGTGGCTACGGAGGAGGGAGCAAGTTATGCAACGGTGTTGCGTAGGGCGGCCACGGCCTTGCGCCTCGAGCTCCCTACAGTGGCTGTCAGGACTAACCTCCTGACGGAAGTGCTTCAGCCGGCGGCTACCTCCTCGGAGCCACTGCTGCCGTTCAACGACGCACTTTCGGACGTTCTTTTGGGCACCTGGTCCAGGCCCACCACAGGGGCGACCCCTTGTTCCTCTCCCAACACCCCACCCCGAGAGCTTGGTTGTCCAAGCCTCTACTTCTCAAAGCGCCTTCCCTATGGCTCCGCCGGTACAGGGAATCCAAAAACTGGACCAATTTGGGAAGAAGGTTTTTTCTTCCTCCAGTGCTGGCTTGCGGTCCGTGAACACCGCTTGCCTTTTGGGCCGTTATTCCCACTGTCTGTGGGATTCGGTGGCGCAAGTGCTGCCTAAGTGTCCTGAGGAGGTCCAGACACTACTCACCCGTGTCATTGCAGACGGGAGAGACGCGGCGAAGTTCACAATACGATGTGGCCTAGGCACCGCCGACTCGCTGGGCAGATCGCTTGCCACGACGGTGGCGCTACGCCGTCACGCCTGGCTGAGGGCCACTGGTTTCTTGGGCGATGTCCAAAACACCCTTATGGACATGCCCTTCGATGGCATCCGCCTTTTTGGCAATAAGGCAGACAGCGCGCTGGAGCGCTTTAAGGACTCGCGGGCTAGGGCCAAGTCCTTGGGCCTCTCCGCCTCGCGCCCTCCGCAGCAGTCTGCTTTTCGCCCCTTTCGTGGCCACGGAAGGGGCGCCCAGTCACGTCCATTGCCCAGCCACCGGCCAGCGCAGCAAGCGTCTTCGCGTGGCCGAGGACGTGGCTCCCGCCGAGGCAGGTCGGGTAACCAGCGTACGGGTCAGGCCACCACCGCCGCCCCGTCCGCGGCCTCCAAGCCCTCCTAGTCCATCCTTTCAGGTCCACAGCACGCCAGTGAGGGCAGGGTCCACCATCACCTTTACCACTGGCGTGCCATCACATCGGACAAGTGGGTCTTGGACATTGTCCGAAGGGGCTACTCCCTCCCCTTCGAGACTACCCCCCCAGCCATGCCACCTCAATGCCACCGCATGTCGGGGGATCATTTGGTGCTTCTTCAGAAGGAAGTTGCGGCCCTCTTGGCCAAGGGGGCCATCGAGCGCGTTCCGACCCCAGAAGTAGGGCGTGGTTTTTACTCCCACTACTTTCTGGTGCCCAAAAAGGACAAGGAGGACATGCGTCCTATCTTGGACCTCCAGAACGTCAATCGCTTCCTCCGGAAGGAAGAAGTTCAAGATGCTCACCCTAGCTCAGGTCTTGACTGCCCTGGAGACTGGATGGTAGCGTTGGACTTGCAGGACGCATATTTTCACATCCCCGTCCTGCCGGCCCACGGTAGGCCTCGAGCATTTTCAGTTCACCATGCTCCCCTTTGGCCTTACCAGCGCCCCTCGGGTGTTCACGATGGTGTTGATGGCGGTGGTCGCAGCTCATCTGCGCCGGGCAGGGGTTCTAGTCTTCCCCGAACTCGACGACTGGTTGTTGAAGGCGGGCTCGTCCCAGGCAGTCGTCTCCCACCTCCAGACTACGGCCGAACTCCTGCACTCGCTGGGGTTCTCCATCAACGTGCCGAAGTCGCACCTGATTCCTTCTCCACAGCTCCTTTTCATCGGAGCAGTTCTGGACACAACACCGTTTCGGGCCTATCCTCCCGAATGGCGTGTCCAGGATATTCAGGTTATGATTCCGATCTTTCAGCCTCTATCCTGGGTTTCGGTACGGATGACCCTGAGGCTGCTGGGTCTCATGGCCTCCTGCATCCTGCTGGTCGATCATGCCAGATGGCATATGCGGGCTCTGCAGTGGGACCTGAAGTTCCAGTGGGCGCAGCATCAGGGGAACCTGTTCGATTACGTCCAGATCTCGGGGGGGACTGCAAGGCAGTTGCAGTGGTGGCTCTCGAACCGGCAATGGGTCATGGGCAGATCCCTCTCCCTTCCCCAGCCAGAGCACACAGTTGTGACGGACGCGTCCCTTCTGGGATGGGGCGGTCACATGGGAGAGGCGGAGATCAGAGGCCTCTGGTCTCCGGCGGAGTCCCGGCTCCATATCAACCTTCTGGAGCTCCGGGCGATCCGACTTGCACTCAAGGCATTCCTTCCCTCTGTCAAAGGGAAGGTAGTGCAGGTGTTCACAGACAACACCACCGCCATGTGGTACTGCAACAAACAAGGCGGGGTGGGGTCGTGGACCCTATGTCAGGAGGCTCTGCGTCTCTGGACATGGCTGGAACATCAGGGCATATTCCTGATGGTTCAACACCTGGCAGGTTCCCTGAACGCCAGGGCGGACGAACTCAGCCGCAGGTGCATGATGGATCACGAATGGCGTCTTCACTCGGAGGTGGCGCAAGGACTCTTTCTACAGTGGGGAGAGCCTTGGTTAGATCTATTCGCCACCGAAGAGAACGCGCAATGTCATCAGTTCTGCGCGTTGGAATTTCCAAGGCGGCACTCGCTCGGCGACGCTTTTCGTCGCGAGTGGAGTTGAGGTCTGTTGTACGCCTTTCCGCCTATACCACTTCTACCCAGAGTGTTGAAGAAGATTCGGCGCGACCGGGCCCAAGTCATTCTTGTGGCTCCAGACTGGGCTCGAAGAGTTTGGTATCCCGAGCTACTCAGTATGAGCGTCGATCCCCCGATCCGTCTGCCTCTTCGGGAGGATCTTCTGTCGCAGCAGCAGGGGACGGTCCTCCACCCGAACCTGTCCAGTCTCCAACTCCTTGCGTGGAGATTGAGCGGCGGCAGTTGATTCCTTTCGACTTGCCTCCCGAAGTTTGTGATGTGATTCTGGCAGCCAGGCGTCCCTCCACTAAGGTGGTATACGCCTGCAGGTGGAACAAGTTTGTGGCATGGTGCACAGCAAAGGCTGTGAATCCCCTTTCTGCCCCTCTTTCTGAGGTTCTTCTGTTCCTTCTTTCTCTGGCCCAACAGGGTTCTGCCCTGGGTACCATCAAGGGCTATCTTTGTGCAATCTCGGCCTTCCTCAGGCTTCCTGATCAGCCCTCCCTTTTAAGTCCCCTGTTGTTAACAGGTTTCTTAAAGGCACTACACACCTCTTTCCTCCTGTTCCGTTTGTGATGCCTTAGTGGGACTTGAACTTGGTTCTTACCTTTTTAATGTGCGCTCCCTTTGAGCCTCTACATAACTGTCCTCTTCGTCTTCTCACTCTGAAGACAGCCTTTCTGGTGGCCATCACCTCCGATCGGCGGGTGAGTGAGCTCCAGGCTCTTTCGTGCAAGCCCCCTTTCTGTCTGTCCATCCAGACAAGGTTGTTCTTAGGACGCGTCCGTCCTTCTTGCCAAAGGTGGTTACTGCTTTTCACATTGGGCAGACCATCACTTTGCCCACATTCTTTCCGCCTCCGCATCCTTCTAGAGAGGAAGAGAGGCTCCACCGTCTGGACCCAAAACGTGCGATTTCATTTTATCTAAACCGCACACAGCAGTTCCGGGTGGACGACCAGCTCTTTGTTGGCTACGTGGGCGCCAAAAAAGTTTGGGCGGTACACAAGCGGACCATCTCCCGCTGGGTCGTCTTGTGTATCAAGGCCTGCTATTCTTTGGCTAAGAAGGAGCCCCCTGTTGGGCTACGTGCCCATTCCACCAGGGCGACAGCCGCCACCACGGCTTTGGGACGTGGTGTCCCATTGCAGGACATTTGTCAGGCAGCTACGTGGGCCTCGCTGCACACGTTTACCAAGCATTACTGCCTTGACAGCCAAGTCCGGAGAGACGGCTTCTTTGGCCGTTCTGTTCTCCGAAACTTCCTCGTCTGATCTTTGTTCGCAGACCCACACCCGGGGTTGGTATTGCTGGGGTATCTATTCTAAGGTAAGGAATCTGTCACGTGTCTCTTTCAGATGCACAAGTTACTAACTTGTGTAACGATATATCTGTAAGAGACAGTAGTTAGTGACAGATTCCTTACCGCCCCACCCATCCTCCCCGTTCTCCGAACTGATTTCTAGGGTTAAGGACATCCCTTTCAGGGCCCTAGTTTTCAGACACCAGTGTCAGTTTCTTGCATGGCTCTGCGTTTCTTGCGCGGAAAGTCGTGTACAGAACTGACGCCAGCGCGCATGGGCGGCGTCTAAGTACTGGCCGCGACGTCATCCCGGCAATGCCGACGACGGACGCGGAGCCGCACGACGCCGCCTACCGACGCGCAGGGGTACTGCTACGCAAAACTTTCCGGATCCAGCCTGACGCCTGGGGATATTCTAAGGTAAGGAATCTGTCACTAACTACTGTCTCTTACAAATATATCGTTACACAAGTTAGTAACTTGTGCGTCAGTTGCGTGATGTTGATCTGCTCAACATGCTCTGGACCTGTCCCTCACGTTCGTATTACTGGCAAGCGGTCACATCTTGGCAGCCTTACAGGCAACACTGCTCACCAAAAGCGGGTGGTCTGGCCGCTCTCTTGCGCCGCTCTCAGAAACAGAAACTCAGTTTGCTTTTTAGACCATACCTTACTATTAGCTAAGTGCCTAGTGACCAGTCATTGGAAGTTGCCTGCATAATTGTAATTGCATTTATATAGCGCTTACTACCCCTGACAATGTGTCAAATCACTTTTTTGGCGAGTAGCATGCTACTCCGGAACCCAAAAAGGGTTAGTGTTGCATTAGTATAGGGAAATATGAAATTATTTGATTGAAAGGGATAGTGAAGGGATAGAAGAGGGAAGCTTTTGCATTCATATAGCACTTGCATCCCCTGATGAGGTGTTGAAGTGCTTTTCGGCGGGTAGCACACTACTCCGGAACCCAAACAGGATTAGTGGAGATGGGGAATTAGTATAGGGGAATTAGTATAGGGGAATATGAAATTAATTTGAGCGGTGGACATCTGAGTTTATTTGTTTTGAAAAAAAGGATAGTGGAGGGTTAGAAGACGGAAGGGTTTGCATTTATATAGCGCTTGTACCCCATGATGAGATGTTAAGGCGCTTTTCGGCAGGTAGCACACTACTCCAGAACCCAAACCGGATTAGTGGGGAATTAGTATAGGAAAATATTAAATTAATTTGAGCAGTGGACATGTTCGGCTGTTATTTGGATTGAAAAGGATAGTGTAGGGATAGAAGAGGGAAGGGCCTAGAAAGTCTTTTTTTTGTTTGTTTTTTGGAGCTCATAGCAGTACAAGGAGGTTTGGGATGAGTCAAGAAGAGGTGGAGGGGGAAGAGTTATAGGGAAGGGTTTAGAAAGGCTTGTTTGGGAGATCTGAATAGTAAAAAAAGGTATGAGATGATGCAAGGAGGGGTAGAGGAGGGAAGAGTCTAGAAAGGGTTATTTTGGGGATCATAGTAGTAGAATGGGGTTTGGGATGAGTGTGAGAGTGGCGGTAGAGGATGTATTGAGAGAGGCATAGGGTGAGAAATAGTGTAGTGCATTGGAGAGTAGTAGAATGAGGTTTGAGATGAGTCCGAGTGGAGGTAGAGGATATATTGAGAGATGTATAAGGTGAGATATAGGGTAGTGCATTGGAGATGCTAAAATAGAAGCAAAGTAATAAATATAAAGATACATAAGTACATGGAAGGTATGTATGTATAGGAAGGTAATATATGTAGATTGAAGTTGTATTTAATAAACACAGACTTTCAAGTGTTGCTGTACTTTAAGTTAATTTATTTATGTGTGAACAATTATTCAAATGAATAATATTGGATATGTGGAGAGTCTCATGAAAAGAGAAATGATGTAAAAAAGAATTCTCCGTAAGAACCCATACAGGAGTAGTGTCATCAGTGAAGTCATACATTAATGTACAAGCTTGACTAATTATGAATGAAGTATGATACAATATGAAGTCTGGAAACCTAACACTACCTTTTGATTTAGGCCTCTTAAGTTCAGACAGAGTTATGCTAGGAGTTTTGATATTCCATAAAATTTTTGAACAAATAGAATCCAATTGTTTAAAAATGTATAAGGGAATATGGTACGGTGACATGGATAATGAGAATCAAATATGAGGAACAACCATCCTTTTTATAGTTTCAAGGCAACCCCACCATGAAAGATATAAAGGAGACCAAACAGCTAACGGAGAATTGAATTTATTTTTCAGGTAGGAAACAATTAAATTCTACAGTTTTCTTAACATTTTTTGTGAACCATGTACCCAGATCTGTAATTTTACAGGGAGTCCATACGATGCTAGTGTTATGAAGTATAGGCAGGCAGCTTAATTTCCATAGAATTGCATTTAATACCTGAAACTGAATGATTGCTTCGTATACGTTCTAAGAAAGGTTCAAGACAAAGGACATATAATAAATTAGATAAAGGGTAACCTTGTCTAGTTCCTCGCTCAAAATTAAAATAAGGAGAAAAAGTACTGTTAAAAAAAAACAAAAAAACACATGAATATAATAACTTAAAGTAATAAAATGAGGATCAAATCCATACCTTTGAAGGGATTTAATCGTAAACTGCCAATTACCATGATCAAAAGCCGCCTTGGCCTCAAATGAGAGGGCAGCAGCGGGGATTTTTAGTTTAGACACTAATGCAATCAAATTAGTAAAAACCCTTGCATTATGTGATGTAAGTCTGTTAGGTGGTTGCTTGGCAGCAATCAGTCATAGTTTGGGCTAGAGCCGAAGACTGCACTGCTGCAGGAAGACTCCAGGGGGCTGCGTAAGTGTCCCCTCGCACAGGTTTGGGATGCATTGTTTGTGGTCTTTTATGTCCTACTCGTGGATGATACGGGCCCCCCTGAAAGAGTGGCAGTAATGTGCCAGCTCCCTCTGAGCCTGGCGGTGGAGGACACCCCTCTGCTCTCACTACTAGAGGAGGGCGAGACTAGAATTCATGAGACGAGCCAAGCCTGGGCTCCAGCTTGGCTCTGAGACAGAGTACGAGATGAGTCCAGAAAAAAACAAGATCAGCATGAGAACCATGAAAATATAATTCACAGCTTCCAGCCTGCAAAAACTGAAGAATGA
The DNA here is from genome assembly GCA_963921515.1 of Calotriton arnoldi. Lineage (NCBI taxonomy): Eukaryota > Metazoa > Chordata > Amphibia > Caudata > Salamandridae > Calotriton > Calotriton arnoldi. The sequence continues at coordinate 1,928,111 of CAWUFW010002737.1, read as the reverse complement.
GCAGGGCGTATATAGTAATTAACACAGCCCTCCCCCTGGGGCATTGGTGGGGGGAAAGGTCAGTGTATTGTTTGCCGTACTGGTGTGCTAGAAGGCAGTGGGGCAGGCTGGTTGTGATGTAGGCAGTGGGTCATTGGGCTGGGGGTCCGTCTGTGATGATGTGCTAAAAGGCAGTTCCTTCCTTCTTGTAGTGGCTGTTATTTTCAGTGTTAGCACAATGCTACTTTTCACAGCCTGTGAAAACCAACATTCTGTGTCGACTTTAAGAAAATACCAAGATGGGTGCACTGTTTTTTAGATGGACATTCCAAAAGACAGTTCGTGTTGATGTTTTTTTAGAGTTTTAGCCCAATGCTGCGTTTCATAACCTGTAAAAACCAGCGTTTCATTTTTTTAGGTCGAGCCTAGCGGCAGCGCGCATGCGCTACTCGCTCTGCGAGGCATGCTGTATTAGGGTATGCACTGGAAGCCCCGCCCACTCTCCGCCCATATTGGTCATTGGCTTGTGTCATTGTCCTTCGTAAATGCTGGCTTCTGATTCATACATAGGCTTGTTAGTCCCTCCTTGGTACCGCCTTCTCTGCATTTGTTACCGCTCATAACGACTGGACCTTTTACTTGACTATTACTCGGTCTGGGTTATCTAGTGGGTGAGCACTAGTTTCTTTAATGGTCTTTACCTATTCCACCCACACAACGCCGCAGCACACTTTTATATTTTTGTTACTTTTTTGTGTGTAATTTGCAGTGCGGTCCGCGTTAGTGGCCACGCTGCTTTATTTATTTAATTGGCAGCGCCGCAGCACGCTTTTACATTATGTAATTTTTTGTAATTTGCACCGCGGTCCGCTTTCACTTAGGTGGCCAGCTTCTTTATTTAATTCGTATACAGTGCAGTAACAGCCTGCTGTCGATCGCTGTGGGCCTCACACTGCCTTGCATTTTGCCCAGTTTACTAATTTTGCTTTAAACACATGACATTCTTAAAGTGAAAGCGCGCACGGCGCGCTGCAAATACAAACAACCAGCCGCCAGAACAACAGGAGCGCAAAACAATGGAACACCAGCTTTGGCAATGGTGGTTGCTTGTTAGTATTTGCAGCGCGCCATACGCCCTTTCACTTTAAGAATAGCTACCGTCCCTCACAGCACTCGCGTCATATGTAGAATGCCCATCCGAATGGTCTCTTATGATGCTCTTTACGGAGCCCACGCCACCAAAAACAAGGCCCCTATGCTAACACTAAGTTGCTGTCCCCTTTGTCGTCCCGTTTGAGTGAGGTCACGTGCATAACTGCACTTACAATCTGTCCAGTTGGCGGTCATCCTCGAGCATTGAGGTTTCTGTAGCACGGACGTTTAGTCAACATAGAGGCTGTGGTGAGTGTCAACAGCGGGCGGAATGCATGTGCGCGCAGCCAGCAGGAGGAACGAAAGGGCTGATAATGCGTGGAAGTACATTAATACTTTCCCAAAAAAGGCCTTAAACAAACCGAAAATATTTTTTAAAAGGATGTGTTTGGAAAAACACATGAGTATGATAAAACTCTTATTTTCCCTACCCCGGGCTCCTGGCATTCGTTACATCACTGGCACAATTGGGGCATTGTGCGAGGCTCTAAACCAGGCCAAGGTGAATACTGTACTCCTGTCTCAGCTCCTTAAACTGATAGCACGAGGAACGTATTCACAAAAGGACACCCACCCCAGCGATATTTTCTAACAATCTATTTTTAGGTCGAGCCTAGCGGCAGCGCGCATGCACTGCTTGGTCTGTGAGGCATGCTGTATTAGGGTATGCACTGGAAGCCCCGCCCACTCTCCACCCATATTTGTCATTGACTTGTGTCATTGTCCTTCGTAAATGCTGGCTTCTGATTCGTACATAGGCTTGTTAGTCCCTCCTTGGTACCGCCTTGTGTGCATTTGTTACCGCTCATAACGACTAGACCTTTTACTTGGCTCGTTACTCGGTCTGTGTTTTCTAATGGGCGAGCACTATTTTCTTTAATGGTCTTTACCTATTCCACCCACACAACGCCGCAGACCGCTTTTAAATTTTTGAAATGTTTTTGTTTGTAATTTGCAGCGTGGTCCGCTTTAGCGGCCGCGCTGCTTTATTTAGTTAATTGGCAGCGCCGCAGCCCGCTTTTACAATGTTGTTGTGTAATTTTTTGTAATTTGCAGCGCGGTCTGCTTTCACTTTAGCGGCTGCGCTGCTTTATTTATTTAACATACACCGCGGTCCGCTTTCACTTAGGTGGCCAGCTTCTTTATTCAATTCGTTTACAGTGCGGTAACAGCCTGCTGTCGATCGCTGTGGGCCTCACACTGCCTTGCATTTTGCCCATTTTACTAATTTTGCTTTAAACACATGACATTCTTAAAGTGAAAGCGCACATGGCGCGCTGCAAATACAAACAAGCAGCCGCCAGAACAACAGGAGCGCAAAACAATGGAACACCGGCTTCAGCAATGGCGGTTGCTTGTTAGTATTCGCAGCGCGTCAAACGCCCTTTCACTTTAAGAATAGCTGCCGTCCCTCACAGCACTCGCATCATAAAGTGAAAGTCTCTCTTTGACCTAATTGAGTCTCGCACCACGGGATAATCATTGTTTCTGTTACCCTTTGGTCCAGACACACAAGTCGAGTTAATTTTTACCTTGCGATATCAGTTAATGCACAACACTTTACAGCAAGACACTGTGCTTTTTTAATTAAGTTGTCTAAAAAGCCAGCACACGCCTGCAAGCCAGGCATGGTTCTTTGCAAAGCGCTTTAATAGATAAATGCATATAGAAACAAAACCATGTGCTTTTTAGGTCTTGCGTAGCGTTGCAGCGCAACGCGCTGCTTCGCTTTGCGAGGCATGCTGTATTAGAGTATATTCTAGAAGTGGGGTGGAAGCCCCGCCCCTATTTTTCATTGGCTGGCGTCATCGTCTATGGTAAACGCTGGCTTCCGATTGATAATGAGGCTTCTTAGTCCCTCCTTGGTACCGCCCTGTCTCCTTTTGGGACCGCCCATCAGGACTGGATCGTTTACTTGTGGCGTTATACTGTCTCCTTCAATTAGTCCCTCTCCCTCAAGTCGTGTCTTCACCAGGCTCCGATGCTCCGTATTGGGCCTCGGGCCCCGCCCCTGGCAGTGTCAACATTGCACAGATGCCGAGCCGAGTCTCCAGGGGGAGGAGGGGAAACTAAGAAGGTAAACAAGCGCTCCAGCTGCCCTCTCGTCCAGGGGCGGTTCCTTAATTAGGGCTGAGGGGCGCAGCTCCCACCTCAATTCTAACCTACTGCTCCCTGGTTGTATATGCCAAGTTTTCAAACGCATGTGCTACCACCAGCCATCAGTAAGGCAGAGGAGACATGGCCGCTTTCCGTGGACTTCTCCTTTAAACATTGTTCGTTTGCCCTTTGTTTAAAGCGCTCTTTCACGGAGCCCCCAATTCATGTGCGGAAGCGATATAAAAACATTGAAGTACAAATTTATTGGCTGGCTTCCAAGTTTCAGAATCTCGTATTCAATTCTACATATTTTAAGAAGAAATGGCAACGCCAGAGCCTCTCCCGGGAGCCCTGCACTTCCCCACACACACACACACGCTTGAAAGACATCGCTTCCATGTGGAAAATATGTCGCAACTGGAACCTTCCCGGGTGCGTTTCACTGCGACTATGTCTGTCGCACACACTGTTCTGCACAATGATTGCTCACTCGATCTGTCACATACCGCGAGCCACTGTAACACGTTCCCATGGTTATGCTGTGCCAGGCTATTTAATGACAAATATTACCACAATACACCTAAGCTGAGAGGCTGTTTGGCAAAGCTGTCATAACCGTGTCGGTGCTCAAACACATTACTCTTGGGAGCCGCCCGCCACCCAGATAGGGAGCTGGTGGGGGGGGAGAACAAGGGAGGCTGCTACTTTTCACACGATGTACAAGTAAGCAGTGTTTGAAGGGAAGTTGGTGGGGGGGGGGCTAGGATTGTGAGGGAAGAGGATCATCTTAGTGCATCTGTCAGCACATAGTTTATTTTTAAATGTTCTTGATATAGCACAACTCTTAGCCACATTTACCGAACCGCTTTGCCAAAGCGCCTCGTATCTGAATCGCAGCAAGTCCCGCAGGGATCAACACGTAGCGCCGTCAAGGCACTTTAATCCTGATCTGCAGCACCCCCTGCTATTCCATTGTAGGACCTAGAAGCAGCTTTGCGAAAGCGCCTCGTCCCCGGCCCGCAGCGCTCCCACAGGGATCGACACGTAGCGCTGTCAAGGCGCTTTAATCCGGACCTGCAGCACCCCCTGCTATTCCATTGTAGGACCTACAGGCAGCGTTGACAAAGCACCTCGTACCTGAGCCGCAGCGCTCTCACAGGGATCGACACATAGCGCTGTCAAGGCGCTTTAATCCGAACCCTTCATATTCCAGCGCTAGGACCCATGCAGCTCTGCCAGTCACTCTCTGCTAATCCAGTGGTATATGCCAAAGCATGTGACCCGCAACACCCCTACTAGTCCAGTAATGAGACCCCCCAGCTCTTCCAGGGCACATCCATGCTGATCCCAACACACCCCGTCAGTCTAGGGGAGCCTCGTGTTCAGAGGTGCAGCAGGCGGTCAGCTGCTGAGGGGCCTGATGGCCAGGTCCAGAATCTATAACCAACCCCTCCCCTCTCCCCCCGGGGTAGTAGTGGTGGCAGAGGGGAGGTGGGGTGATGCTCTTCACTGTACAACTAGCCGTGTGACACTTCCTGTGCCCCCCTCTCCATGAGGCCTATAAAAGCAGCCTCTGTGGGGGGCCCGCCATGCACAGATCTTTAAAGCTCCAAGCAAAATGTTATTACCAACTAAGAGACCCCGCTGTGTACAGACAGAGGGCCCCAGGGCCCCGCTGGAATACTCCTAGCTCCCTTCAGGCAGTGCCGGCTGCGCTCCGTGTGAGGTAAACAAACGTGCAAACCAAGGCTGGTGTGAAACTAGTGAATGCGCATTAACTGGACACCACGATTTACTATAATGAATTTCTCCTACTGCAGGCACGACATGCTTTCCTGCAACATTCAGCACGCCATGCGCGCTTTCACTTTCCAAACAGCCCGGGACAATGGTGGCCGCTTATTTGAAATGAAATAGGTCTCGCATTTACAAGAGTTTGAGCTATTGGCATTGTAAATGACAATGCTTTTTATTAATGTTTTAATTATCAAAACAGATAAATAAAAGGTATTGTCATTTACAATGCCAATAGCTTAAACTCTCGCAAATGCCTTACCATATACCGAACAGCTGTCGAGAAACCTGATCCTGCCCAGCACCAGATATAACAAGCATTTGCAATGCAATAGGTCTCGCATTTTAGAAACTTTGACCTATTGGTATTGTAAATGACAATGCCTTCTATTATTGCAGGTTTTTTAAACACATAAATAAAAGGCATTGTCATTTAGAATGCCAATAGCTCAAAATCTCGCAATTGCGAGACCTATTGCATTGCAAATGTTTGTTATTAAAAGAGACACGCACAGACTTATAAAGCCCGAAAGCCAGACAGTGCCTATCGTGGACAACTAAAACTCACAGAAAGTGCACACACAGACAGCGTGCCTTTTATACGCATGTCAGACAAAGGATCTTTCATGCAAAGTGTACGTCAGAATTCTCTGAGAAATGGCGCCTACAAGATAGGAATCTGCTTTACTGCCCATTTACCAGGTGTGAAAAGCCCTTTATTGTCCTGAAAATGAAATGTTTACCCCTGACAAAAACAGAGAACTGCGAGGTTTGAAGTCTGTAATAGGCCCTTAACTAAGGTGAATGTTACTTAATAATTTGCACTTTTCCTCGACAGTCTGCATTTAAGGAAGGAGAAGGCAAGAAATGTATATCTGTTGCCTGACCTGTACTCTTTGTGGAATGGGACAAGCTCTCTATTGTTGTCCTTCCTACAGCAGGGAGGCCTTTTTAGTTCTTACTTAGAGCAGAGCTTTTCAGAATTAGGGGAATTAGCCAGGTATATGGGAAATGGTCTTCTCTGAACTCAGACGTCACACCACCCAGAAATTCTCTTGCACACTTTTCTCATGGTGTTGGTGCTCAGTGATATTAATGAGATTGTCACGTGTGAAACAGCGCTCTGGACAATTACAGGCCATTATAATATGGGAGAAGATGTGGCCTTACAGCCAGAGCTGCCGACTTTGGAGCTGGGGAACTAGATTTGATCTTTTGCGTCGGCTCAGCATACTGTGTTTTTGGGCAAATCACTTAATCTCCCTGTGCCTATCAAAAAAAAAAAAGCATTTGCAATGCAATAGGTCTCGCATTTGCGACAGTTTGAGCTATTGGCATTGTAAATGGCAATGCCTTTTATTTATGTGTTCAGAAAACCTACAAAGTGCGTGTTTACGCACCACTTGGAAGTTTTCAAAACACATCAATAAAAGGCATTGTCATTTACAATGCCAATAGGTCAAAAGTTTCGAAAATGCGAGACCTATTGCATTGCAAATGCTTGTCTTTCTTGCAGTTTTATATAGCACGATCACGCGTCCCGAAAGAGCACCAGTAACATTACACAAAGTCCCATTTATTTAATCTTTTTGGGCATGGAGAGATTAAGTGATTTTCCCAGAATCACAGGATGTTGAGCGACGCCAAGACTTGAACCTGGTTCCCCAGATACAAATTCGGCAGCTCTGATCATAACGCCACATTCTGTTACAACTTTAAAAAACACCAACACGGTTGTTGGTGTTTTTGGCGTTGTAACACAATTCTGCATTTCACTGCTTGTGAAAACCAACAAGCTGTTACAACTTTAAAAAAAAAAAAAAACATCCATTCCAGATTTGTAAGGCAACTACATTTATATAAATGAGGACAAACTAAACATCTGGCAAGGATCCCGCCCTCCAGGACCGACTTTGGAGAACCCTGCCCTAGACCTAACGCAAATTGTCCAGTCATCAGCAAGGCTGAGTATAAACTGTTTTTGACGGCAGTCATGTCTTCTGTAATGTTGTGTTGTAGGGATTCTGCACATATACAGAGCTATGCACAGGATAATAGGACCTCGGAGTATAGTGGTGAACCAACCATGCACCTTAGTACCCACAATCCCAATCCGACTAGCTTTAGCGTCTCATTAGCAGCGCAGCTACCAATGATTAGACAACCCAGAACACGGTCTCTCTCTCAGGACTCGCGGGAGCAAGAACACCCTTTCATAACTCACTCATACCTGTCCACAACGTGCGTAATAAGAGACACAGTATAGTTTAAAATGTTTATTTCAACTATTGTGCTCTAAGATACAGTACTCGTGCCAGTACTATCAGCATAATGCATAAGGATAAAATAATAAGCATAGTTACAATTCCATAGAATACAAACGGGGAAAGCATTTCATAAAGCAGTGGATATAGGGCTAAATGACCATACCACCCTCCCCGTGCTATTAGCTAGTTTATTATAAAAATAGAAGACCTCTGGGCTTTGTCGGGCAGACCCTCATACCTCAATATCTAGATGCAAGGTTTACATCATCAGACAAGCACAGCTCTTCTCTCTGGAAAGGTTTTTCTCCAAGTGTCTCCAACATTGAAATCACAATATTAAAAGCACACGAATTTCTCCAGTGCAGCTGCATTCAGTGTTATGTCTAAGTGCGAGGGGCTGACCAGATCAGCAAGAACAAGGGACATTGTTTTTCGACCTTGTACATGTTGTGCAGACGAAACCCACAGGGAACAGGAGTAAAGGTGAAAGGCAGACAGTTCTAATATAGACGGGCACAAGCAGAGGCTGGAAAAACAAAGTCACAAAGTAACGTGCACAAAAAGGCATCATGGCAGCCAGGCCTAAGCTAACTTAGCAGTGCCATGAGGCCACAAACCACATGACACCCTCCCCTGGTCAGTCCATTGGCGAAGACATAGGACGAAGACAGAGTTCAAATAGATGGAGCAGAACGGAAACGTCTGTTTTGGAATAGTCCCCAATGAAGGACAAGGAATGGGAGAGAGGGAGAAAGAGAAGAAAAAAAAAATTGCAGGACAAAAAATCTTCAGGGAGGCAGGACACCAAAAGCGGAGGCCCCCTAATCCAATAGAGTGTAAGTGCAGAAAAACGTCACACCTTCCAAGAGGACATCGTTGGAATTGTCAGAAAAAAGAGACGCCATCCAGTCCAACAAATCAAAACTGCATTCGTGTTCATCACAAGAGGGAGCAGTGGTCAGCATTGCGGGACAACTTGCGTGATACTCCATATAACTCAGTTGTAGGAGAGTCTGAGCAGCCGCCCAGACATCCCATTGCGCCAGAACTCCAAGTGCAGCCGCACGCGCCATCAAGCCATCACCGGAACAGTACCGTTCATGGGCCTCTAAGGGACCCACCAACCGGACAAAATCCGGGTCAGACAGAGACGTATTGGCGAGGCAATAATCCAAAGACCATGAGAAAGGACATCTGATGCAAGACATCACAGGTTGCACGCAAGTGAAATACGCAAAGCGAAAAGAAAGTCGATAGGACACACTAAGTGTCGCCAATGGGAGGATGCCGAATCCGATGAGGATGCGTTCACGGAGCATGAGGAGACGGCCCTGGTCGATGAAGCCCCCAGGAAGTGCAGCCATTGCGTAGCAAACAGACCAAAAGCAATATACCAGCCGCCAAAGCGAGGATTAACGGAGAGCCGCCAAAGACGCTGGAAAAAATGGAATGAATAAAAGCCGGTATTACACCAAAGATAGTCTGAAAGGAGGTAACAAGGCCAGAGCCCACAACCTTAACAAAGTGCACAAGACCTTCGGTGCGTGATGCATTGAAAACACTGTGAATCAGCTCACCGAAATGTTGTGGGAGGTTTGTGTTCAAAAGGGCCTGTATTTCACTGTGGGTACTAGCCACCTGGAGGATAAACGTCTCCCGTGCGGAAGTGAGCATAACCTCCTGATCCAATAATAGCGCCTTTATTCTGCTCAATTTATTGAAATCCGCCTTCAACGTTGGAATGGAAGGCCAAATGGAACTAGCTATGATGTGCGGGGGAGGAAAAAGCACATTCTTGCAGCAGACAACCCTGTGGGAAACTGTTACAATATAGGGTATGCCAGCCAGCATGCCACAGCAGTCCTGATTATTCAGAAGGAGATAGCTACCATTTGCAAGCACAGTGAAAGTAGGAGATATAGCAGGAGCAGGAATGCCCTTTAAAACACATGCAAGATTCGGAGCCGAAACGTTACAAGCCCCGTGCAATTTAATGTTTTTACAAATCAGGGAATGACCCACAGTAGAATCACATGACTCACCCGTAAGAAAAACCTCCCTTCCGTCCCGAAGGCATCGGTACACGAAAGGAAGGGACCAAAGTTTATGCAAGAAGGCACTGCCTAAAGGCTGAAAACGGCCAACAAGATAATGTTTCATGCATGAACTGAACTCAAATAAAGAAAAAGGCAAAGCGATAACCCCGTGAACTAGCCACACTGCAGAATCCAATTCCGCCACCGAGAACGGTATGGGCTCTATTTTTTCGATATGTAACAGAGTGTATGTTGCATCTTTCATGGACATGAATTGCTGTTTCTCAGTTAAATTAAACGGCAAGAATAAGGCAGAGGTGTTCAAAAAATGCCAAGGAACTTTACCCAGTTGAAGTGTTTTCAAAGTCCATGCAAACTGCATCACTGAACGCAATTGATTTTGACCATGATATAACACAGAAACATCATCTTGTACAATATCAACAACAGAGGAAACAATATTCTCTAATGTGTAAATGCGGGAAGACATGGTATTAATGCTATTGTCAACAACAGCAAGCACCTTTTCTAAATGTGCTTGATCTATTTCCCGAAGACAGGAAGCAGCTTCAATTTGCGAAAGCTTCCAGAGTTCATTATAAGTCTCATAAATGAATCTCTTAGGTCGAGGACCACGAGGCCCCAGGACAAAATCGGACAGATCAATGTTACCCGACGGGAGGGATAAATGTTGTTTCACAGAATCTAATGAAGAGTGCTGCAACCACTGTTTACATAATTTACCAACAGAATAAGTTGTAACAGTACGAGAGTCAGAAAACCTCGGGTCTGGCCTATCCTGTTTGTAACCAGGAGCTGAGTCATGAAAACGCAGTTGGCAGGCATTCGCTGCCGTTGGCCAAGCCAACCAGGGCGACTGAACAAACGTAGAGACATGAAACGAATTGTTCTGAAACAAAGCTTGCAATGCGGCAAAGGAAATATTGAAATGCAAGCTTTCGTTGGAAGTAGAAGAAAATACAGGAATGGAAGGAGCATTCAATTGTTTGGAAGTAGCCAAACCCCAACACGTTGTTTGATAGATTGTATGATTTAAAAACAAGATTTGGGCCGGGATAAGGCAAGCCCGATGCAAGGCTTCTGTGCCTTGTACCTGCCATGATTTGGAGCCCCAAATAGATATCAAGTCAATGGTGTCCCGCCAATGTTCATACCCACCCACAGCTAAGGCGTTCAAAAAGGAACCCGAATACAGTAACTTGGTGTGGGTCAACATGATCTTCTGTGTAGATGAAGTGTTTAATTTAAAATAATAGGACCCAGGGTTCGATCTATCAAAGTCTGTAAAATAAGTAAACTTATTTCTAAGAGTCTGGGAGCTACCTGGCAAAGGGGTTGGACAATGTTCCCATTGGGTGTAATTAAAAGGACCCCGAAGGGTACTTGGTTTATGGAGAAAGTGGTTGCCCCAATGCTGGTAACAATATAAATCGGCATAATTTGCAGAATTCATGTACAAATCTTCAGCATTAAAAGCAGCATAATATTTCAAATCAGTAAATAATGATTCAACCGCATGCACATCCCAATCGTCAGAATGAATATTACTTTTAACGACATCACCCATTGAAACACGGAGGACATTTGGTACATTAATAATCTCGGTTGGTCCATGAATTTGGAAATTTACCGCATCCCATACGATGCCATCAACGACTGGGAAAGCTGAAATGTTCACAAATGTGTGGTCACGCTTCATGATGTGAGAAGAAGAATGCGGAGCCAAAGTTCCAGCGAGACAGTTCACTGCAGAGCGTTCTGGTAAATAGTGACCATTGATGAGTAGGAAAAAAACTGTCACAAAGCCAATGGACATGAACAGAAAAATCAGGAATAGTACCAACCAGATGTATGTCCATGGTGGGATCAAAAAATTGTCTCTGAACCAGGATACAAAAATACTGAATCTGGACGGGATAAGTGCTGAGGTGGAATCCGAGTCAAAGGAATAACGGGTTGGGTTCAGTGGCGTTGTTGGTAGGTGAGCCACCGACTCGGCGGCGGGGTAGGCATACTCGGTCTCCTCGTTGCAGGGGGAATCCGGATAGTCGAGCAAGCGATCAGGCAAATCTACCATCTCGATAGCAACATCAGTGACCGTGTGGGCTGGAGGGCCACAAACATTTGTCCGGGAAATGACTGGACAAGAGACCGCTGGTGTTACACTATTCAGGATCGGCCAGATGTTGTAGCTTGACATTGTCCACTGAGATGTAACGGTTGTCCTTTCGACCAGGAATCGGTGGTAAGAGGACTGTACGAGTACCCTTCAAGCCAAGGACTGGAACCGGTGCACGATAAGATGGGCCAAATTTTTTGTTGTTCTCCACCTTCTCTCGGACCAGATCTCCAACCTTCGGAAGCCAGCCAGCAACCGGAATCTGCAGCGCAGCATCTGTGGCTGAAGGTAAATGTTCGATTGCAAGTTTGTCTCGGGCTTCTTGTAAGTCCTGTAACATAGTAGAATGGTTATCTACATCAAAGATTGCGGATTGCGCCGCCATGTCTAGACCATCAAGGTCGGGCACAAACATTCGTATGCCAAAGAACATTTCGTATGGGGTCCGCCCACCCAGAGGTCTTCTAGGGAGATTATTAAGTGCACGTTGTACGGTATACAAGTGGGCCAGCCAGTTCCTGCCAGTACCTAAGACTCTAGCTGTCAAGGAATGCTTTAAGTCACGGTTCATTCGTTCAAAAATCGAATTGCCCTCAGGCCGATATGGAGACGAAAATTTCACCCGCACCCCCAGTGACTCCATCGCGTCCTTGTACGCCTTAGAGGTGAACGTTGGACCTTGGTCAGAATGGAAGGTGCCACAGGCAAAAATTCCCACAAAGACACGCAAATCCCTTATGACATTTCGAGCGTCAGCACTCCGTTGTGGCCAAACCCAGATGAAACGTGTGCACGAATCCACTGCAACCAAGATGTACTTATATACAGTGTCAGAAGAAAATGGACCGCAGTGATCCAAGTAAACACACCCAAAAGGTCTGTTAGAAATGCAGAGCGGTGTTTGTGGTGGTCGTGTAACCGTTGAAGGCTTAATTTGCTGACAAACGTCACAAGAAAGCACAAAAGTACGGGTCTCTTTATATAAACCACGCCACCAGTAACGCTGCTGCAAGATGGAAACCGTCGCAGACACGCCAGCATGGGCCGAAGCCAAGCCTTCGTGTGCGGCCGTTATCAAGGAAAGTCTGCGGTCCGCGTTGGGAATCAGCCGATCACCAACGTCTGGAATGTTTACGTAAGGAACCTGATCTGGACCTAATTGATAAGAGTACTTGGAAGGGAAACCCCGTGGGTAATTAGCACCTTCCTTTGTCGCAGCAATAGCTGCCAAAATATCATTATCTATTTTAGTCATGGATCTTGTAACTGAGGCTACTGAGCACGTGGCTACTGCTGATTTGGCAGCTTCATCTGCCAAACCGTTACCAACAGCGTGTGCGCCCACACGCTGGTGGCCAAGAGTGTGAATCACCTGTGTGAGAGGCAGACGTTGTTTCAAATTTGCCACTCGAACCCAAAGCATTTTATGCTTAATTGTGCTGCCTTTTGCATCTCTATAGTCGTTTTGCGACCAAAAGAATAGATTGTCATTGAAAGATTGAACACAGTAGTAAGAATCGCATACAATGAGGGTCGTCACGTCTGGATTAGCGAACTCAAGCGCGAGCACCAAAGTACGCAGCTCGGCCAATTGTGCAGTACTGTCTCCCAGTGCCTGTGTGTGCACGACAGTCGATTTGAACTTACCGTTCACCATGGTACCTGCAACAATAGCACATGCCGCGGAATAAGCATGCTTGGAACCCGTGGCCGGCTGTGCCGAACCATCGGTATAGATAATACATTCGTACTCCTCAAGCGGTAGCAAAGACAGAGGAGGAGGATGAACAAATTCATACTGTAAGAACTCCTGTGTCTGGAGAGAGGAATCAAAGATAAAAGTGACATCCGGGGACGTCAGAGATGTAGCCCATTGTATCCAACGGGGGTGCAAAGCCTTTGAGTTCGGTACACTTGCCTTCGTCACCACCTCAAGGGCAGGATAGGGTGTTATCACCAAAATGCGTTTTCCCTGTGCCAGTGCGCGTTCTTTTAGAATCGCCATTTGCACTGCGGTCAAAACTTTCTCCACAGAGGAAAAGCGCATTTCTGCGGAAGTGTAAAGATGTGACTTGTATGCAATCGGTACTGTCACCTTCGTTAAAGGTTAAGTAAGTGAAACCCACTGCCCCTGGAACGATTCTAATCACCAGGTTTGTGTGGTTGTCACGAGTCAACAAGAATTTAGATCCAAGTAAATCTGACTGCAAAGACTGCAGTATAGAGGAATGCTCGGGAAGCCAGCATGACTTCGAAAAGTTAGGTTGTATCAAGGCATAAAGAGGCTTGATACGCTGGGCATATTCGGGAATGTAAGTACGCCCGAAGTTCAGAAAACCCAGTAAAGACTGAAGCTTCTTTAGAGTGGTTGGAAGGCACAAAAGTGCGCACTTCTCCAAGAAATGGGGTGCTAAGCCCTTACCTTCATTGTTGAGCTCATAGCCCAAAAACAAAACGGTAAATTCAGCAATGTGAGATTTGGCAAAATTAAATTTGTATCCTAAGACCGCAAATTCAAGAATAATGCGGTCCACTCGGGAAAGATGCGGCCATAATTCGTCGTCTGTCAGATAGATATCGTCGACGTACGAACACGCATCTGGGTCTATGCTGTCCAACAAGGAGACAACACGGGCGGCGAATACACCCGGGCTATTTTTGTAGCCCATGGGTAAACGCCGGAATTTGAATTGTTTACCACCAGAAGTGAACGCGCTCCATTGGCTGCACTCCGGGGACAAGTTGTGCGTGTAAAATCCATTGGATAGGTCAAGTGTCGTTTTATATTTTTTACGAACAAGACTGTCTACAAGCGCAGAACTGTGGGTATTTTGCACCGCAAAGGTCCGACAATGAGAGTTCAAATGTCGGTAATCCAAAACTAGGCGGTACGATCCATCGGGTTTAGAAACCGCGAAAGGGGATTATTCATTGGTGATACGCATGTTTCAATCACTCCTTGATATTCTAACTGTGTCAGAATGTCGGAAACGGGACCTTTAGCTTCCCGCTTGATGGGATATTGGGGTTGTGGCTGTGGCAGCGACCGCAAAGGAATATCATGGGGGGGAAGAGTCTTCATCCCAGCCCACATGGTTGCGGTATAATGCCGGAGCCAGGGCCCCAGCCCACTCAGCTGCGAGAGCCTCCGCTTTGTCCTTGGGGACATGACGAGAAAAGCTCGGAAGGATTACCTCCTCCCCTCTACACGCAGCAAGTACGAATGTGGGCGGCCAACCCGCCTCTGCCAACAAAATGTCGTAAGAAGAGGTCAGATTCTCCCAAAAAATCCCTTTTATAACACGCTCAATGTCACCTTCAATTTGAATGACAATATTATATAGTCTGTCAGGGGGGTGCCACTCGGGTGTCAGCTGTCTCGACAGCAATGAATGTGTCAGTTGCTGTCGCCTCCACATGAGGACGTAGTGCCTCCCGCACTATGGTAACTTCCGCGGCGCTGGCTAGGAGCGTCACCGCCCACGACCAATTCAGGAGTCTCGTTCTCACCGTCTGTGGCATACCTCGCTGTTACAGCTGCAACTTTCTTCTTCTGAAACTGTGGGCGAGAACGTGGAAATTCTTCGGGTTTCCCTCGGACCTGTGGTCGAGGCTGGTCTCGTCCCTGTGGAGCCTCACGACCCCTGCCTCTATCCTGGCGTTCTCCTCCACCAGTCTGGGAGGTCGATGGTGCCTGTGAAGAACGAGTAGAACGCGAATCAGGGACTTGAAATCTCTCTGGAGATTTAATTCTCGC
Source organism: Calotriton arnoldi (assembly GCA_963921515.1). NCBI lineage: Eukaryota > Metazoa > Chordata > Amphibia > Caudata > Salamandridae > Calotriton > Calotriton arnoldi. The sequence continues at coordinate 1,912,889 of CAWUFW010002737.1, read as the reverse complement.
TCTGTCGCGCAAATCATAAGTGCGTTCAGAAGATACGGAAACCGGGGATGCGCCTCGCCACCCTGGTTTTTTCTGTTGCTTACCCTGTTTCTTCAACCTCCAGTTCTTTTTTAGTAAAGAACGGTCTCATCTTTCTCAGACTGAGTTTTTTGTTGTGGCTGCGGTTGAGTTTGCGTTTTAGCAAAAGGCTTAACCCCCAGACTATTGCGGCCAATGATTTTATAGGCTTGTGCAATAATTTTCGGTAATTCGCGTGGCCTGTTCGGTTCTGGGACTAAAGCCAAAGCATTAGCTACTTGAAAGTTAACTGCATCGCCCTTGACGTTCGCAAGGCTCAAATCAGCTACTACATCGAACACTCCCACCAGTCTCATCCCCAATTCCACAGCCGCTTCAGGGCCATGCTCATCCTGCACCAGTAGCGGTCCCTGGTAGGAGTGCCGGCCGGAGTGCCGGCCGGGCGGTGACGTGGGGTGGGGGAGGGGCAGGGTAGGGGGGGTAGTAAACCACGGATTACGGCCGAATACAGGTAAGTAAACATTTAAATAAATAAAACGAATTTTGTTGTGAGCGCTGCATCGCCAAATGCAATGCAGTGCACGCAACGAAATTCGTTTTATTTATTTAAATGTTTACTTACCTGTATTCGGCCGTAATCCGTGGTTTACTACCCCCCACCCTGCCCCTCCCCCACGTCACCGCCCGGCCGGCATTCCTACCAGGGACCGCTACTGTCCTGCACGCGTTTAATTACAGAGGGGAGAACTGTCATGGAAGGAGTGCCGAAACACTTCGCATATACGGCTGCGAATACCTTGCCCCCGTTGTTGCATTCTGTCAACTCGGGAATTAGGGGCCATATGTATGAAGCCAATTTGCGATCGCAAACGCCGAAATTCTGCGAATTTCGGCGTTTGCGATCGCAAATTAGCAGTGTGCAATGTATCACACTGAAACCCCCTCGCAAAATAAGGAATCGCAAATTTTGCGATTCCCTATTTTGAGATTGCATTTAAGGAATCGCTAATTGCGATTCCTTAAATGCAATGTAAGAAGCACAAAAAAGTGCAATTTGGGCTTAAGGAATCGCAAATTACCACCAACTTCAAGTTGGTGGTAACTTACGATTTCACTTAAAAATGCACTTTTTGCATTTTTTAAAGTGCCATGTGGCGCACATACATGCCCTTAGGGCATGTATGTGTGCCACATGTGCACACATGCACATTTCAGGGTGCAACAGGGTGTCCTTTTGACACCCTGGCACCCTTGAAATTGCATTCTCAATTTGCGATTCTCTAATTGCTAATCGCAAATTGAGAATGTCTTCCCATTTATTCCTATGGGCCTCTAGGCCCATAGGAATGAATGGGGAGGAATTCTTAATTGCGAATCGCAATTTGCGATTCGCAATTAAGGAATATGAAGGATTCGCAAAATTTATTGCAAATCCTACATACATCTCGTTTTGCGATTCTCAAATAGCGATTCTCTAAAATTCGCTATTTGAGAATCGCAAAACCAAACTTTCATACATATGGCCCTAAGTCCTTTGGCAAACTGATTGTCAAAATCCTGTGTTTTTCCACAGGAGTAGTATTGGGAAAAACTGCCTCCAGCTGGTCAAATTTTTCTGCAAGCCAATAAGGCAAATCATCCTTATTTTGTGGGCGCTTGCCCATCACCGAATTAACCATGACGGGACTTATGGTTACACCGCCCGCTCCAGCTGGATGCGCCGCAACTCCAGGAGGGGCTCGCTGGACATTGCCTGTAACATACTGTACTAAAGCTCTGTGCACACGTATCAAAGACGTATGCAATTCACGCAGTTCAGCAACCGCAAGCGTCATATAACGCGGATGTGGGGTATACCCGGCCAAAACTGGCCAAGTGGCCCAGTCTATAGATAGGGGGCCTAAACGAACCGGGGTGACTGGATGTGGGAGGGCGCCATTAAACCAAATACGGTGTTGCCAGGCCGTAAGTGGTACTTCAAGAGCCTGATAAGCAACGGGTAAGGCAGTGAGAGCGTACTCATGGAACAAATCGTCTGCTCCGTCCACTGCCGGAAAAGTGACCCAAGAGTAAAACACCTCAAAGTGGTGAGCCGGGTCAGCCTGCACCACAAAGATGAGTGAGACACCTGCATCTGGCACTCCATAAGCCAATAAATGAGCCCGGAGCGCAGCACGGCTATGTGCCGGTATATTTACATTCACAGCCATTAAGACCAGGAATGATCGACAACCTAATATGAGGCAGCACAATATAGGGTTTACTTAAACACCTTTTAACAACTTCAAGCTTGAAAGAACCTATAAAAACGTCAATATAGGAGGTATCACCCTCACACACGCTTCCGGAAGCGTCTGCGAAGGGTGTTGTGGACAAGCACAAGTACTACTCAAGCGTCTCGCAGATAAGCAGCCCACTACGTTGGTGGCGCCATGTTGTAGGGATTCTGCACATATACAGAGCTATGCACAGGATAATAGGACCTCGGAGTATAGTGGTGAACCAACCATGCACCTTAGTACCCACAATCCCAATCCGACTAGCTTTAGCGTCTCATTTGCAGCGCAGCTACCAATGATTAGACAACCCAGAACACGGTCTCTCTCTCAGGACTCGCGGGAGCAAGAACACCCTTTCATAACTCACTCATACCTGTCCACAACGTGCGTAATAAGAGACACAGTATAGTTTAAAATGTTTATTTCAACTATTGTGCTCTAAGATACAGTACTCGTGCCAGTACTATCAGCATAATGCATAAGGATAAAATAATAAGCATAGTTACAATTCCATAGAATACAAACGGGGAAAGCATTTCATAAAGCAGTGGATATAGGGCTAAATGACCATACCACCCTCCCCGTGCTATTAGCTAGTTTATTATAAAAATAGAAGACCTCTGGGCTTTGTCGGGCAGACCCTCATACCTCAATATCTAGATGCAAGGTTTACATCATCAGACAAGCACAGCTCTTCTCTCTGGAAAGGTTTTTCTCCAAGTGTCTCCAACATTGAAATCACAATATTAAAAGCACACAAATTTCTCTAGTGCAGCTGCATTCAGTGTTATGTCTAAGTGCGAGGAGCTGACCAGTTCAGCAAGAACAAGGGACATTGTTTTTCGACCTTGTACATGTTGTGCAGACGAAACCCACAGGGAACAGGAGAAAAGGTGAAAGACAGAAAGGCAGACAGTTCTAATATAGCCGGGCACAAGCAGTGGCTGGAAAAACAAAGTCACAAAGCAACGTACGCAAAAAGGCATCATGGCAGCCAGGCCTAAGCTAACTTAGCAATGCAGACCATGAGGCCACAAACCACATGACAGTTGCATAGAACTATATGCTTGTTATCAGGGCTTTGTGGGCTGGATCATGCCGGTGCTGAGCACTGGCAGCTTTTTAAAAAGGGGCATTGAAACCTGCTCCTATCGGGCTTTGTTTTTAAGCCCTGGCATTTTTGTATCATGCCCTGGCAATACAAACTGGTGGACAGGCCTAACAAAAGTAACACATTTTCTGCTCATTTTGAGCAACGTGGCTAGAGTCACTATAGAGCCTGTTGCAGCTGCCCTGCGTGATTTCATGTGGATCCGACCTCTCCTGCCATATACGGCGGTCTTTGCTTTGCTGCTGGACGCTGGTGGTGATGGCAGTCGGACCGGATAAATCCCCTGGACAGATGCCGCATCAGAATGAGATGTTGAAATTATTAAATGTTTTCACAAATACAATACCACCACACAGTGGGACACATGAAAGTTGTGTGCGTTATGTAAGGAAAATGAGGAACCCAAGAACAAGTTCAGCACACACGCTCTGAAGGTCGCATACAAACCTGAGCAGTGTCCTGTTTGCAGCAGTATGTGTGCATGGATGGCTTCTCCGCTATGGCGGAGGAGCGTCGCCACACTGCTTTCAAGCAGTGCAGAAGCAAAAACATAAAATAATTACTTTCAGTTATTATCATTTTATGTTTGGCTGCTTTGCGGGTGGGCGGGGCTGCTCTGCGAGGAGGCCAGTGGAAGAGTGGTTTGCCCACTCCTAAATGTGCGCAGTGACTGTTTGGTCGGCCCTCTCGGGCCACCCAAACCAGTCATGCGCATTTTCCCACTTCTCCATGCAGGCTGAGAACCGGGCCACCCCTAAAGCCCCTGGCTGAGCGCCGTGTGACGGCGCTCAGACCAATCACAACGCTGCAATTGCAGCGTTGTGATTGGCTTAGGGGAGGGAGCCTGGCTGCCTGCTTCCTGTTCCTGAAATCGGAAGCAGGAGCAGCGGGACGGGGCGGCGGCAAGGTAAGTGAATTTTTTTAATTTAATTTTTCCCTTCTTTCAGCAATTACCACCTCCCGCGTGCCCCCCACGCAACCCCCCCGCGATCCCCTCCACCGCACCCCCCACCCCCCTACCCGTGAGTCATGCCGGCCGCTGCTGTATGTGTGCCCTCAGTGCCAGGACACTGTAGAGAATACACACAGACGGCGCTTCTGTCCTCAGAGAAAGGCTACGCTACTGTCTATCAATGCACAGCGGAAATGCGGCCGAGCGGTGGTGCAGCAGAGCAGACCGACACTCCGCACAGTGTCGCTAGCGGCACTACTCACTGTTTGGAGAGAATCACGTAGCATAGACAGTCTTGCCTTCACCACCATAGAGTCTCCCTGCTGTTATACCACAACAAAGCAGACTCTGTACCTCTGTGCACCTTGCAGTGGCATAACGTAAAATGGAATCTCGTGCTGCACAATGTGATGAGAGAGGCCGAGACGCCCATACCTTACAGATATTCACCGGACTTGGTTAAAAGGTGCCCCCGAAGGGTTGCCCCCGTCCTTCCCCGCATGCCACTGACACCGTGCACGAATCAATACTTTCCCTACCAATGCACTTTTTTTTACGATGACCAATATTTAAAAGTGTTCTTGAAACCATACTTTGCTTTGACTGAATGTACCTATTGTATTCCACATATTAGTGAATTACAGTTGCACTCTTGCGATCAGGAGTGTTTCCGACAGTCACATATTTCCTGGATCTCTGTCTAACAAGAAAACATTTTAAAAGATCTCATCTAAAGCCACATACTCTGCAGAGGCCTTGGAAATAGATTAGGTAGATCCCGTAGGGATGGACGTGATACTCAATCAGCATTACCTAGTACATTCACAATTCCTCTCTTATTCATGTCTAAAGTTAAAACAATATAGCAGCCCTCAGTCGTAGCCCTCATTCGGAGAGACTCATTATTTGGGCAGGTAATACAGCTCCCGCTAAAAACGAATACTGCAGGTTGAAGTGTTTACCAGGTGCAGCATCACCTCCCCAGTTCAACACAAAGGACTGAGGAGTAATGTGGTACTACTGCAGGCTTTATCCCATTAGTAGCTCCAAAACTCAAAATATTTGTATTTCATCATGCCCAAGTTCTGTTAGGGTCCAGCGGGCTTTCCTTTTGTTTACAAAGCATAAAGCACAACAATGTCTGCTCAGGGGGTAGTAAGTGCTAAATAATGAATGCAATTACAATACAATATATAACCCATTTGAAAACTAATATCATAACACTCAGTAGTCAGGCCCTCGATTGTACTTCATACAGGCTGCTTAATAATTCCCTTTTTCTGGTTGACACTCTTAAACTCAAATAAGACAAAATTGCTAAGGGTCATACCCATCACCCAGTACTGTACCAGTCCACAGCAATACACCACCCATTTCCATATAGGCTTTAAAAACAAGAGAAGTGTTTGTACAGCGCACATCCTGAACTAGTGTATCTGATATTGATGTCTATCTGCAGATTCCTTACCTTTGAATTATCCCCAGGCGCCAGACTGCATCCGTAAAATTTTCTACAGCAGTACCTCTGCACGTCAGTAGAGGGCTTTGAGCAACTCCGTAACGAACAATGTCATCCACCAGATGTGATGTCGACAGAGTCCATATTAACCCTGGGCAAAGCACTACGCTACGCTCGCGTAGTTTGCGAAGTTTGCGCTACTTCGCACAACGCGAATTGCACGTAGCACAGTGCAAACACGCGTAGCGTAGTGCAGCGGTCATTTTTGCTTGCTCGCGGTCCTCAACGTCAAGTTGGCGACCGCTGAGCAAGCAAAATGACATCCCGGCGAGACTTTTTCCTCGTTCGCAATCAGCAACATCAAGTTGCCGATCGCGAGCGTGGAAAATAAACCTCCTGGCGAGATTCTCAACGCGGGGAGGTCAGGTTTCTCATTGCGAGTGGTCGCGTATGCTCGCGACCGCTCGCAATGAGAAACTACCAGTCCGCGTTGAGAAAGCTGCCGCTCGAGTAAAAATCTACTCGAGCGGCAGTAAAAGACAGCTCGCACTGTGCAAGATGCCGTTTTCAATGATTGCACAGTGCGCACATGCAACCGGCAGTGTGCAATCATTGCGAACAGTGCACTACGCAGTTCGCGTAGTGCTAAGAGTAGCTCGCGTAGTGCGAACTGCACTTTGCGTAGCTTCGCGTAGCGCTACTTCGCGAACTACGCCCAGGCTTAATCCATATGAGCCTTCCCCTGACACGCCGATGTCAGTTTCTTGCGGGGATCATCTAAAGGAGAAAAATTACAATAGAGATTATCATCATTGTAATCTTTTCATTTTGTCTAGTCCATTGTTGTAGGTTATGTGAAAATCAGATTCTCAAGCATTGAGAAGGGCGACTGGAAACAAAAGCCTGTATTGCTGATTTAGATGTGATTTACATAGTCTATTTAGGGGCAGTATTTCAGTCTTGTCCTTTTTCACAGTACCCAGAGATAATGGAGTATTTCTGGATGTAGAAGAGCAGGTATACATCTGTAAGAATCAGAAGTAAATGGAAGGATGTCATCTGCATAAGTTGCTACTTTATAGGTCTCCGTATTAAATGGAACTCCAGTAATGTCAGGGTCATCTCTGATTGCATTGAACAAGGGCTTGATGGATAAAAGTAAATGTGGATGGGAGAGAGGGGGGGTTTAGGTTCAAACACCCTGACAGAGTTCCATTCACCCTAACTCTGGCCAATGGTTTGTCATAAAGTATCTGACCATTTGAATATAGAAGTCTTCCAGTGCAAACCTGATCACAGAAACCTTCTCATCTCAAAGGCCTTCTCTGCATCCAGCTCCACATCCATCCGTTGAGTCGACTAAATTGGCCTTCTTGATGGTATAGCAAAATAGATTTGTGTTGTCACATGCTAACCTGAAATTTGCATCCAGCTCCACATCCATCCGTTGAGTCGACTAAATTGGCCTTCTTGATGGTATAGCAAAATAGATTTGTGTTGTCACATGCTAACCTGAAATTTAAAAAACTTGTTGGGAGGGGCAACTACACTTCTCATCTGCACTTAGATGAGGTTAAGGTAGTTTTGTGTACAAACCTTTTGTTCACTTTCTATACTAATAAATCATAGTGTATTTGTAAAGCGCATGTTCACCCAGGGGTGTCTTGGAGCTGAAAAACATATCTTTATTGTTACCCAACTCATTTTAACAACCTCAGAAGGATGAAAGGTTGAGTGGACCCGCTGGGATTTGACCCTATGACCATGAGGTCGAACACAGGCCCCTAAAGTGGACACATTAGTCCATTAAGCCACCAGACCCAGCTTAACACCCAGTCCTGAGCTGAATCCTTCTTGCAAACCCTGGATATCAGAACAGCTTTCATATACCATATTGATCATATAAAACAACTCGACACAACAAACCAACTTTCTTTGCTTATGCCTTGCCTGTTTAGTGACAGATTGTTTTTAAACTAGGTCTGCAAAATGCACTGAAGTTGCACACAAATATGTTACCCACATGCCAGTTTTTAACTTGATTTCGACTCTTGAAATGGGTGGCACAATGGTCTTTTTAGGAAACTTTTCTGTTGATGACATTTTCTGTGTCTGCACTGTCGCTAAAATCTTGTGCTGATGTTTTTCCCAGGGGATAGGCTTTGTTGAGTCAAACAATTCTCAAAAACGTGTTTGATTCTTCCTCTCCCCACTACAAGCCCTCCATTGTATGGACAGTGAGGTACTGCTCTACAGTCTATGGGTGGCTCTGAATCTACAGTACAGGAATGCTGTGATGGGAAAATGTTACTTACCTTTAGCCATCATTTTTCAGCATTTTCTTTTGTAGATTCACAGGTTTCTCCCACCTCCCCTGAAGCCGCATAACAAGAGGATAACTTTTAGTGTGTGTTTTCAGGAACATATAGCATTTACAAAGTGTCATATAAACACAAGTGTGATGGTAAAACCTTTACTATAAGGTTCAGTCTGTGCCCCACTGCATTGTGGGCTTCAGAGTGATGTGGTCACGAGTCAAGTCGTGGTGGGCCTCAATCAAGGAAACTGAAACATAATATTTTGTGAAAAATAACTTCCAATGATCCAGACCCAGCAGTAGATGGCAGGAATGCGCTTAGGATTTCAAGCTACAAGAAAATAAGATTCAAATTGAGCTAAACGTTTCCTTACCATCTTCGTTTATAGTACCAAACAGATGATACAAATATTGTGATAAAAAGAAAGCCAATACATATAATTTCTCACGAAGCTGCCATTAACCTAAAGAGTGTTGAAGAGAGAAGATAGCTGTAAAGGTACCATTTGTGAACTGTTAGAAATGGGATTTTTGGTAGGCTAGGGCATGTGCCAAAGCCAGGCAGAAACCACCACTCTAGTCAGGATAAGGGAGTTACACTCCTAAAATTACCCCTGCTCACCCCCTTGGTAGCTTGGCACGAGCAGTCAGGCTTATCTTAGAGGCAGTGTGTAAAGCATTTGCACGTAACCAACAGTAATACAGTGTAAGCACTACAAAAGGACACCACACCAGTTTAAAAAAAATATCCAATATTTTTATATATTTAATACAAGACCAAAAACGATAAAAATCCACAATACAGTACTTAAAAAATCTTCAGTTATCAAAATATGCTTGAAAAACAGTTCCTTGATGTCGATAGCTCCGTCCGGGGCTATCACGGCGTCATGAGCAAACAAATCCAAACAGTTCTGGCTGACAGCGGCGTCGGGGGCCAGCTACGGTGTCGGGAAGACCCGCAAACAGTACCTTTTAGAAATGCAGGGCGTTGGCGACCTCTCGTTGTGCTTCCGAAAGCACTGCGTCCGCAGGCGTGGGTTCCGGAGGTCGGTGCAGGAGTCGTCGGGGCCCTCGGAGTCACACGCGTTGCAGATCGAACTCCTCTCTGTTGAAGTCAGGAGCGCTGGCGTCGGCAGGCGTCTGGTGCTGCGGTGCCCTCAGCTCGCGGTGCGAGCAGCGGCTCGGTGGCGGCGTCAGATGGTGTCCTCGGTGAGACCAGGGTCGTGGTGTGAAGTGAAGGCGGTGCTAGTCGCGGTGCTGGCAGGTCACGGTGCAAGCAGCGGCGTCGTCGTTGCTGAAGTGCTGTCGTCGGCTGACGAACGGGTCGATGGCGTCTGTAGGCCAAGGCTGCGGTGCGGGATGAGGGCGGTGCGTCGTGTAACTTTACGAGCGGTGCCCTCGAACCACGGTGCAAGCAGCGGCGTAGATTTCGTCGTGGAGCGGCGTCGGGGATACCAAGGCATCGTCGCGAGGCGGTGCGGAGTGCGGTGCCCACTGGTCGTGGTGCGAGCAGCGGCTCGGTGGCGGCATCAGCAGGCGTCGTCGGTGAGACCAGGGTCGCGTTGCGGCGGTGCCCTTTGCGGTGCCTTCAGGACACGGAGTCGGCAGCGGCGTCGTAGACGGCGTCGGGTTGCTTTTTCTTCTGTTGCAGCACAAAACACACAGACCCCAGTGCTGAGGGCAGAAGAACTTGAAGTCTTTGCTGTTCCTGAGACTTCTTGAACAGGGGGCAAGCTCTACCTCAAGCCCTTGGAGAAACTCACAAAAGTAGATTGCAGAAAGTCCAGTCCTTTCACTGCCCAAGACAGAATCAGCCACTGCAGGCCAACACAGCAAAGCACACAGCAAAGTGGTAGTTCCTCCTCACAGCTTCTCCAGCTTTTCTTCTTGGCTGTCTTCTTGGTCCAAAAGAGTTCTAAAGTTCAGGGGTCTGGGCCCCAATATTTATATCCCAAAATCCTTTGATCTCTTAGGCAGAGGGTGTCTGTGCCCAGCCAAAACCAGTTCTGCCCTCTCTGGTGTGACTTCCTGGCAGGAGGTGGAGAAGGCATTGTCAGAGGCAGACCAGGCCCTTTGAGGTGCAAGGAAATCTCCTCCCCCTTCCCCAATTGCAGCCCAGGTCTATTCAGCCCTTTCCTGACCCACCTAGACTATCTGGAGCAACTCCTGCTCCCAGCCTTCTGTCATCCAAAACCCAGACAGGCAATCCACATTCCAGCAGAGGCACACGGGATGACTGAGCAAGAAAATACCTACTTTCTAAAAGTGGTGTTTTCAAACACAGAATGTAAAAATCACCTTCACTAAAAGATGCATCTTTAGATTCTGAGTTCAGGCATACTAAACTTTATTTCCCTACCTAATTCCCCGGGCCAGTTATGTTTATAAGATGTTATAAAGAAACTCCCCATTTTGTCCTATAGGGGAACAGGTAGCCTTGCAATAGTGAAAAACAAAATTGGCCGTAATTCACTATCAGGACATGCCACACACACCAGGGCATGTCCTACCTTTCACATACACTGCACCCTGCCCACAGGGGTACCTTGGGCCTACCTTAGGGGTGCCTGACATGTAAGAAAAGGGAAGGTTAGGGACTGGCAAGTGTGTGCACTGGCCAAGTCGACATGGCAGTTACAAACTGCGTGCAGACTCTGCAATGGCAGGTCTGAGTTACCTTTTCAGGGCTACTCACATGGGTGGCACAATCAGTGCTGCAGGCCCACTAGTAGCATTTGATTTACAGGCCCTGGCACACTCAGTGCACTTTACTAGGGACTAACAAGTAAATCAAATATCCAATCATGGAAACACCAATCCATAACACAATTTACACAGAAAGCATATGCACTTTAGCCCTGATTAGCAGTGGTAAAGTGCCCAGAGTCCTAAAACCAACACAAACGGGTCAGGAAAAAATAGGAGGAAGAAGCAAACAGTTTGGAGATAACCCTGCAAAAAGGGCCATTTCCAACACAACCCCTTCCAGGGTAGACCAATCCATACCTCGATGGACTTCCCTGCTTGGGGCGATAGAACATGGGACCTGGCCCGCAGCAGCAGGGTTTTTTTCCCGTTCTACGCCTTCCTGAACCTAGTTGGATCCCTCTATCCATACTCTCAGGGCCCACTAAGCTGACCAATGGGGAGCCCTTCTCCTCACCTGTGGACCCCATCTGCGCAGCACCTAAACTTACTTTGCTCACAGATGTGTCCCAACAGGCAGTCAGTACCCACATGGCCAACACAATGGTGTGGCCCAGTCCACCCCGGGGTGTGGCTCCTGTCCCCCTCCCAGGGCCAACTCTGTCCACCAGGACAGCCGGCCACAGTGGCCACTGACAATTGTCAGTGATGAGAGCCAGGCCTTATGCCTTTCAGGCCACTCCAACTACTGTGGCGTCAGAGAGTGGGGGGTGGTAGCCCCAGGTGTCTGGCACCCTTTCTCCACTCTCCCCCCTGCCAAGTCAGGTATGGCAGCCTGACACTGGCCCACCAGCCCAGGGTCTGTACCCTGCGGCTGGACAGGAGACTGGGTAGGCTCTCCCACCCCCTCTCCTTCTCCCTGGGGCTCTGTACCCTCCCACCTGGAGCGGTACACCCTTCCAGAATTGTCAGGGCACCTGTGGTAGGTGTCCTGCACAATTCGCCCACCAGTTCAGGGGTGCTATCCTGCAACTTGTACACCAGCCCAGGGTCTGTACCCTGGGGCTGAACCAGGGACTGGGGTGGGCTCTCCCACACCCGGTCCTCCCCCCTGGGGCTCTGTACCCTCCCACCTGGAGCGGCACCCCCAGAAGACAAACTGGTAGGGGCACTGTTTGCAGTCACCCCTTCCCCCAGGTCAGGGGGGACACCCTGAACCTGGTCTGCCAACTCAGGCTGACCAGAGGTCTCGGGCGAGGCTCTCCTCCCCTTACCTTTCCTTCTGCGGTCCTGCACTCTCCTCCCAGGAGAAGCACCCCCAGAACCAAAAACTGTCAGAACGCTGGAACCGGACCTCCTACACAATTCTTCCACCAGTTCAGGGCCTTGACCCTGCAACTGATCCACCACCCTCGGATCTAAACCCTCAGGTTGAACCGGGGTCAGAGGCGAGGACTCCCTCCCTCTGCACCCCCTTCCAGAGTTCTGCACCCTCCCACCTGGAGTGGTACCCCTAGAAGACAAACCGGTCAGGACACTGCTTACAGTCGTCCTTCCCTCCAGGTCAGGCAGGACCTGAACCTGGCCTCCCAACCCAGGGACTAAACCCTGCGGCTGAGCACCTGCCCGGCGCACCAGGACTTTCTTGGGAGCACGCATGCCCCCCCCTGAGGGTAACACCTGACTCATGTGTGGTGTGACAGTCTGCCTGGCGCAGATCTCCCGACCCCTGTCCATCTGACAGTGCGCGAAGATCCCCCAGGACAGAAGTGGTGTCACCATGGTCACTCCTAGGAGGCTCAGCCCTTCTGGCTGGCCTCTGACCCACTGGTTCTCCCACTGGGGAACGCATCCCCCTCTCACCCCTCAATCTGGACTTCTGCACCCTCCACTTAGGAGCGGCACCGCCAGACACCAGAACCGCTGGAGCTCTGTCTACAGACACTCCACGTTCTCCTGACACTAGGAGATCCCCCTCAACGGACGGCCTACCAGTACAGCCTAGGCTCCTCACCTGGTGTTCCCTCCTGGAACCACCCAAGCTCTGGGACTGGGTTTCAGGCACCTTGGGCCGCAGCCCATTCCCACTCCTTCTCCGCGGAGACAGGACGTGAGTCCCTACACCCTTCCCACGACACCGGGACCTATCTGGGCTACCACGAACCTTTCCCACCACCCTTGGTTGGGAAGTACCTAAGCCACTTCCTTCCGGGTCACCCCCAGATGCTTCTCCAGACCCTCTGGAACCCACCAAAAGGTCTGCCTCCAGTGCAAGCTCCCTGGGGACAGAGAACTCACACTCCACTTGGTGTTGGCAGAGCTCTGGAAAACAGGGACTTAAAATATGCTCTCCAACAATTGAATCACACAGCCCCACACAGGTGTTAACCAAACTACTCTTCACCCAACCATCCAGTGCCTCAGAAAAGTACCCCACATCACTCTCAAGACTGGTGAGACAGTGTCTGACTGTTGCTGTCCCTCAACCCATACTCTTCTGGCTGGTCACTTACCAGGGCTTCTATCATGGGGGAACCCCTCTCCCTGCACCTCTCATCTAGAGTCAGTAGAGTGTCACTCCCACTACCAGGAAAATGATCCCCTGTGCCAGTTCCCCAATCCACCTCAGGGACACTGCGCACCACTGGAGTAACCTCACAATCCTGAACCCCCTTGTGTATGTCAACCCCCTCCTTGAAGCAGGGCCCCAAATCTGTGTGTGTGTGTACCTCATCCTCAGTACTGGACCTAACACTTTTGCTGCCACCATCTGGGCTAGGCCTAGCCCTACTGGCTTCCCAGTCCAGCTCTCTCATTTTAAACTCCTGGTCTAACATCATCCTTTTCTCCTCCATGGCTAACTTAAGCTTCTCCAGTTCCACAGCAACGCTCCTTGCTTCCCGCCTGTCCTCCAGCTCCTCTGGGGACAAGGCACTGCTGCTACCTGGTTTAGAGGGTGCCCCCCCTCCCAAAAGCACATCCACCCTTGGAATAGGCTCCTCCACCTCCAGGCTAAGATCCCCAGACTGCTCACTAGCATGTCTGGCCGCTACCCAGGCCCTCAGCGCCTTTTGTAGCTCCTCTTTTCTGGTGAGGCCTCTGATTTGGATTTTGAGGTTTTTGCAGATCGCCTTCAACTCCTTAACATTGTAGGTTTCTAACCTCTCCTCCTCAAAGGCCACTTCCAAGGATGCAACAGATGATGCAATTGATTCAGGCATGTTGTACTAAAAAGTTCAAAACCAATGGAAAGGCAAAAATAGACGAAAAGAAAATAGTATGTGGTACGTAATGGTCTGCGATATGGTAGTAGTGCACACCAAGCACTGTTAGTGAAGTGCAAACGCAAGTCCTATCCTCACCGCTGACAACCAATGCTAGAAATGGGATTTTTGGTAGGCTAGGGCATGTGCCAAAGCCAGGCAGAAACCACCACTCTAGTCAGGATAAGGGAGTTACACTCCTAAAATAACCCCTGCTCTCACCCCCTTGGTAGCTTGGCACGAGCAGTCAGGCTTATCTTAGAGGCAGTGTGTAAAGCATTTGAACGTAACCAACAGTAATACAGTGTAAGCACTACAAAAGGACACCACACCAGTTTTAGAAAAATATCCAATATTTTTATATACTTAAGACAAGACCAAAAACTATAAAAATCCACAATACAGTACTTAAAAATCTTCAGTTATCAAAATTGCTTGAAAAACAGTTCCTTGATGTCGATAGCTCCGTCTGGGGCTCTCACGGCGTCGTGAGCAAACAAATCCAAACAGTTCTGGCTGACCGTGGCGTCGCGGGCCAGCTACGGTGTCGGGAAGACCCGCAAACAGTACCTTTTAGAAATGCAGGGCGTCGGCGACCTTTCGTTGAGCTTCCGAAAGCACGGCGTCTGCAGGCGTCGGTTCCGGAGGTCGGTGCAGGAGTCGTCGGGGCCCTCGAAGTCACACGCGTTGCAGATCAAACTCCTCTCTGTTGAAGTCAGGAGCGCTGGCGTCGGCAGGCGTCGGGTGCTGCGGTGCGAAGTGCGGTGCCCTCAGGTCGCGGTGCGAGCAGCGGCTCAGTGGCGGCGTCAGATGGCATCGTCGGTGAGACCAGGGTCGCGGTGCGAAGTGAAGGCGGTGCTCGTCACGGTGCTGGCAGATCACGGTGCAAGCAGCGGCGTCGTTGCTGAAGCGCTGTCGTCGGCTGACAAACTGGGGTCGATGGCGCTGGCGTCGGTAGGCCCAGGCTGCGGTGCGGGATGAGGGCGGTGTGTCGTGTAACTTTACGAGCGGTGCCCTCGAACCACGGTGCAAGCAGCGGCGTAGATTTCGGCGTGGAGCGGCGGCGTCTGGGATACCAAGGCGTCGTCGTGAAGCGAGGTGGTGCGGAGTGCGGTGCCCACAGGTCGCGGTGCAAGCAGCGGCTCGGTGGCAGCCTCAGCAGGCGTCGTCTGTGAGACCAGGGTCGCGGTGCAGCGGTACCCTCTGCGGTGCCTTCAGGACACGGAGTCGGCAGCGGCGTCGTAGACGGCGTCGGGTTGCTTTTTCTTTTGTTGCAGCACAAAACACACAGACCCCAGGGCTGAGGGCAGAAGAACTTGAAGTCTTTGCTGTTCCTGAGACTTCTTGAACAGGGGGCAAGCTCTACCTCAAGCCCTTGGAGAAACTCACAAAGTAGATTGCAGAAAGTCCAGTCCAGTCCTTTCACTGCCCAAGACAGAAGCAGCCACTGCAGGCCAACACAGCAAAGCACACAGCAAAGTGGTAGTTCCTCCTCACAGCTTCTCCAGCTCTTCTTCTTGGCAGTCTTCTTGGTCCAAAAGAGTTCTAAAGTTCAGGGGTCTGGGCCCCAATATTTATATCCCAAAATCCTTTGATCTCTTAGGCAGAGGGTGTCTGTGCCCAGCCAAAACCAGTTCTGCCCTCTCTGGTGTGACTTCCTGGCAGGAGGTGGAGAAGGCATTGTCAGAGGCAGACCAGGCCCTTTGAGGTGCAAGGAAATCTCCTCCCCCTTCCCCAATTGCAGCCCAGGTCTATTCAGCCCTTTCCTGACCCACCTAGACTATCTGGAGCCACTCCTGCTCCCCAGCCTTCTGTCATCCAAAACCCAGACAGGCAATCCACATTCCAGCAGAGGCACACAGGATGACTGAGCAAAAAAATACCTACTTTCTAAAAGTGGTGTTTTCAAACACAGAATGTAAAAATCACCTTCACTAAAAGATGCATCTTTAGATTCTGAGTTCAGGCATACTAAACTTTATTTCCCTACCTAATTCCCCGGGCTAGTTATGTTTATAAGATGTTATAAACAAACTCCCCATTTTGTCCTATGGGGAACAGGTAGCCTTGCAATAGTGAAAAACGAAATTGGCCGTAATTCACTATCAGGACATGCCACACACACCAGGGCATGTCCTACCTTTCACATACACTGCACCCTGCCCACAGGGGTACCTTGGGCCTACCTTAGGGGTGCCTGACATGTAAGAAAAGGGAAGGTTAGGGACTGGCAAGTGTGTGCACTGGCCAAGTCGACATGGCAGTTACAAACTGCGTGCAGACTCTGCAATGGCAGGTCTGAGTTACCTTTTCAGGGCTACTCACATGGGTGGCACAATCGGTGCTGCAGGCCCACTAGTAGCATTTGATTTACAGGCCCTGGCACACTCAGTGCACTTTACTAGGGACTAACAAGTAAATCAAATATCCAATCATGGAAACACCAATCCATAACACAATTTACACAGAGAGCATATGCACTTTAGCACTGATTAGCAGTGGTAAAGTGCCCAGAGTCCTAAAACCAACACAAACAGGTCAGGAACAAAATAGGAGGAAGAAGCAAAAAGTTTGGGGATAACCCTGCAAAAAGGGCCATTTCCAACATGAACCAATTCTGTATTATTTACATAACTAGAGCAAATAGGAAGCTAATTAGACATTACAACGGATTAAGCACAACCGAGTTTTAAATGTTAAGCAATCCCACAAGAAAGATAGAAAGCAGTGAGGAACATGCAGAGTAGAGCAGTAAGACGGAGGGTAAGAGATGTTAGGGACTCAGACTTCAAGTAGAAGAATAGCAGGGGCAAGTAAGACAATCAAATAAAAGGGTAAATAGGCATGAGGCCTACACTGAATAGCAGAATTCGCATATTTATTGATTTAGAGAGTTTTATATAGCGCTGGTAAGACCCGTGGGTATCAGAGCGCTTTACAACATTTACACAGGCAATAATATCAGACAGGAGTAAGCAAAGGTAAATAACAGAGTTGAGCGTTACAACTGGATTGGTGGTGAGAGAAAACACAACAATCATTGTCTTGAGCATTGTGGAGGTTGCAAAAATGCGCTATGCTTTTCTGTCCAGAGGGTTAATGTGGCGATTGAAGAGGAGGAGATCCCTAGGTTTTCTCTTAAAGATCATGAAGGAGGGGTTGGTACTCAGATCTACGGGTAGGGAGTTCCAGATTTTGGGGGCATTGCTCGAGAATGAGCGAGCTAGGGCTTTTTGTTTGTTTCTTAGGGGGTATGAGAAGTAGGTTGTTGGTGCTTCTCAGGTTTCTTGACTGTCCTGCCCTGGTGAGTTTGGCTGCCAAATATGCTGGTTTACCAGTGTGAAGGACTTTGTGGGTGAGACAGGCAGTTTTAAAGTGACAGCGGGCTTCAATTGGGAGCCACTTTAGATCTTTCAGGGAGGGGGAGATTTGATTGTGCCTTTTGGCTCCGGTGTCCATCCTTGCTGCTGCATTTAGAGTGGTTGTCAGGGTGGCTAAATGGGATTTCGCTGTGCCTGTGAGAGTAGCATTCCCATAGTCTAGTTGGCAGAACCAGGGCTTGTGTTGCGGTGTTGAGGTCATTCGGAGAGAGGAAAGGCTTGATTTTATTAAGGGGTTTTAGGTTGTGGAGGGCACTCCTCGCTGTATTCTTTATATGTGAGCTCATGTTCAGGCTTGGGTCCAGTGTGATTTGGTAGACCCAGCCATGGATAGGTTGCAGTTGAGAGAGTCGATAAGCTTTAGCCACTCTTGGACCTGTGGGGTTTGTCCGTTGTTTGAGAGGAGAAGAATTTCCGTCTTTTCTTGGTTGAGTTTCAACTGGTTGTGTGATAGCTAATTTTGTATTTTTATTAGTGTATCATTCAGTCGGCGTATGTCATCTAGAGAGGATATTTCCAGGTAAAGCTGGATGTTGTCCGCATAGAAGTGGAAGGGGATGTTTGCTTGTTTGATTATGGTTGTGAGGGGCTCCATGTAGATATTGAAGAGAGTATGTGAGAGAACTGAACCCTGGGGAACACCTCTGGTTATAACAGAGGTATCTGAAGTTGCGTTTGTTTTTATTTGTTGAGAGCGGTTGTGAAGAAATGATGTGAACCATTGCAGAACCAGGCCGTCCTCTTCAATCCATTGTTTGAGGGTGTTTAGAAGAAGCTTATGGTCGACCGTGTGGAAAGCCGCTGATACATCTAGGAGGATGAGCAGGCAGCATCGACCAGCATCCATAGATTTGTGGATGTCATCCGCTATATTTAGTATAGCTGTTTCTGTGCTACAGCCCTTTCTAAAGCCTGATTGGTGTGAGTGCAGGAGACTATTGGTGTCGATGTGCTGGTTGAGTTGGAGTAGGACACATTTCTCAAGGATTTTAGCTAAGAAGGGAAGGTTCGAGACGGGCCTAAAGTTCATCGGGTCTGATTCAGTTTTTTTTTTTTTTTTTTGGCAGTGGAGTGACTTAGCCTAGTTTTAGGCAGTCTGGCATAACCCCAGTACTTGGGGAGCTGTTTATTATCATCGTCCAGAGGAGGGTAATGACAGGATTAAGATTTTTTGCCAGGGAGGCCGGGAGGGGGGTCTGCGAAGTGGGAGGCGGGCTTTGAATTCGCAATTAATTTAGAGATGCATCTCCGTGAGTGGGTTGAATACTTTCCAGAAGTTGGGGTTCGAGGGGGATCCTAGGATTTGGTTGCACTAATCGGTCTCAGGAGGGGAGATCACTACTTGGGAGTCGGTGGAAAGCAAGGCGGGGTTTCCATCCCCTGTAGTGGGTGGGGGGGGGTGATTTCAGTAGATGCTTGTGTGGCATTCTAGAGAGGACTATATCATCGTGATTTTCTCATCAAAGACTTTAGCAAATTTGTCACAGCATTCTTTGGAGACCTGAGGGGCTTTTTTGGGTGGTTTGGAAGTTGTTGTTTTTTATGATGTTAAAAAGGTCTTTCGGGCGATTTATTGCATTGTCTAGAGCGCTGCGGAAAAAGGCTGCTTTTTCTTTCATGATGTGATCTTTATATTTCCTGCGTTCTGCTCTGAGTTAGGGAAGGTGAGTTAAGGATGGGTTTGCTCATCAGTCTTTCTGCAGCTCTTTGTTGCCTTTTTTCTGTGTTGAGGTCTTTGTTAAACCAGGACCTCGAGGGGTTGTGAATTCATTCGTTGAGAGGTTATCTGTCATTGGAGGAAGTAGAGAAATCATTCTTTTTTCCAGAGCAGCTAGGGGAAGCTGGCTTATGTTTCTAGTCCACTGGAGAGCTTTCTTAGTATGGATGGTGTGTGTGGCTCTGCCTGGTTCAAGTGGAACAGAATGATGTGGTGGTCCAACCAGTCAACTGGGAGGATGTTATTAATGGTTATCACCTTATCCTGGGCTATAATGGTGTCAAGGGTTGAGCCTCTGTTATGGGTTTGTTCTTTGCAGTGTTGGGTAAGGTTGTTGTCGAGTAAGAGTTTGTTTAAGGATTGGATTAGGGTGTTTTTCTCATCATTCCAATAGAGGTTGAAGTTACCTAGGATTATGTTATTGGCATTGGAGAGTGAGCAGTGAGTTAGGTCTGATAGGTGTTCATGGAAGGAGAGAGTGTTGCCAGGAGGGTGGTAGAGGAGGTGACAATTTTCTGTTTTATTGTTGTTCATCATCATGGTAGTGCTAAGCTATTCAAAAGCGCTGTAGGTGGAGGTGACTGTTTCCACCATCATAATGGTATTCTTGTGGATTATGGCTAGGCCACCCCCTTGTTGATCCTTTCTGTCTTTCCTGATGATTGAGAACACAGGAGGGACTAGTAGGTCAAGGATCGGGTAAAATGATTCATTAAGCCAAGTTTCTGTGATGAATACAATATCGATGTCATGGTTGAGGATGGCTTCAGCCAGTTCAGTTGCATGTTTGGAAGCAGATCTACAGTTTATGAGCAAACAGTTGATATTTATAGAGTTGTTGTGCTTCTGAGACGGGGGTGCCCTGGGGATATCAGTGTGGTGTGCTGGTGGTCTGGCCATTTTCCTCTGTGGTATAAAGTTTCTCCCAATACCAGTGATCACCTGAATCTTGGAGGTGGGTTCTTTTTTTCTGATTGGCGTCATGTGATAAGTTTTGGCTAGCTCTGTCGCCTCATTGTGGGACATCCTGGGGCTTGATCCTTCCAGTCTGTGAGCTCTGTTGTTGAGAGGAGTTGTAATCCAGCTATGTGGCTGAGTTTTAGATGTCTGAGGGGGTCATAAACAACCATATGTTGCAAAACGGTGAAGCCAATCAAACAAAAAGGTCTGCATTGGCTGATCAGTCTTCAGGTCCAATGAATCGTATCATAAAAGGTTAGTGCCTCAACCAAACATTAGCTGACTCCAAAAGTGGTTAAATATATATATATATAGCTCTTCCGGAAATCCTTAAATCGGTGTGTTTCATGATTCAATCCACGTCATTTGTAGCAACCAGTTGCTATGCTTCAGACTTCCTTTTTTGTGTGAGGATGCACATTTTTGCCATTGTCAAGTGTGTAGCAATCCATCACCAATAGTGTCATGATACAGAAATCAAACCCATATTGGCGGATAGCTAATGCTGCTGAGGGTTGTAATTCCTAACCTAGTCGAAATCCTCACATTCCAGATCTCCAACAATTATGCACAGTACGTCTGGGATAAGACCAGAGAAAATGGATCAAATTGCAGTCCAGTACATGGCATCTCCAACACAGTGAATCTGAAAGAGGCAGTTAGTTGTAGATTCCTTACCTTAGAATTACCCCAGGCGTCAGACTGGATCTGGAGAATTTTTTCTTAGCAGTACCCCTGCGCGTCAGTGGGTGGCGTTGGTCGACTCCGCATCCGTCCTCGGCGTCGTGGTCGCCGGGATGACGTTGTGGTGCCTACTTAGACGCCGCCCCTGTGCGCTGACGTCAGTTCTTTCTTTTTCAGCGCCAGCCTAGCGCAGATCCGGAGAGAGCTACCTCTTTTTTAACTAGCCTTTTTTCGACGTTTTGTCTTTGACTCCTGGTGCGCGAGGGATGTCCCAATGCCGGACCTGGTTCAAGCCTTGCAACTCCTGTCACATGCTGATATGTGACGGATCCGCACCTCGTGTGTCTTTGGTGTTTGGAGCACGACCACGACCCGAAGTCGTGCTCCGACGGCCGGCCATGAATCCAAAGTCTTTGTGGGAGCATTCCCGAAAGTTATTGGAGGCCCGGCGGTCGGCTCCGCATCGTTCCCGGTCTCGTTCGAGAGGAAGGTCTCGAGACCACTCGCGGAGCCACCACACCTTGTCGCACTCAAAGTCCTCGAGCTCTTCGGGTAAGTCAAAGAAGAGAAAGGCGAAGAAGGACCGGCGCTCTTCGCCTTCTTCCCTTTGGTCGGCTGGACCCACAGAGGCATCGCTCTAAGGCTCCGTCTCGGGTGCCTACTTCAGGGATGACTCCGCGCCTCCCCCCATTTCCGGGAGCCGGAGCATCCCCTGCCCAACTTCGCAAATATTGCAAGGCCCTCCACCTTGTTTTTGGGCAGCCCGACTCCGCCGGCGTGCCTTCAGGCCCCGCGGAGCCGGTCGGGGGTCCTGGCCCTTTGATGCCGGCAGCTCCGACCTGGCGCCAGAGTGCCCCCGTGGATCCGGGCCTGGATTCGGATCGATGCTGGTCGATTTTACTCGACCTTCCCCGGCGCCGGTCCTGAGGACTACGCCCCCGGCATCGTCCCCATCCTCCCCCCGAGATGGAGCCGGACCGACGTCGGTCTACTTCGGAGCCGACACGCAGGGTACTTTTGTTCCCCTGTTCATCCCTGGTGTTCCCTACCGCCCAGAAGGTGGTGGTGAGTACTGGGAGGGGTCGCTGGACCCTTTAACAGATCAGCTGGAAGACTGGACTGGAGAGAGGACCTGGGTGACGCCAGTGGTCTGGACACTTCTCCAGACCTTTGCATGCTTTCTCCCCCTACTGTTGCTATGGCGGAGGAAACGTCCTACGCTGTGGTGGTGCGAAGGGCAGCCGAGGTCTTGGGCCTTGAGCTCCCTTCAGTGGCAGTCAGGACTAACCTCCTGACAGAGGTGCTTCAGCCTGCGGCATCCTCCTCTGAACCCCGTCTGCCCTTCAACAATGCCCTCACTGATGTCCTCCTGGGCACCTGGTCCAAGCCCAGCACAGGGGCTCCTGTGGAAAGGACGATTGCCCGCCGCCATCGCCTGGCCCCGGGCGACCCAGTTTTCCTCACCCAACACCCTTTGCCCGAGAGCTTGGTGTTCCAAGCCTCTTCTTCAAAGGGCGCATTCCCTTCTGCTCTTCCAGATAGGGAATCCAAGAAGCTGGATCACCTTCGGAAGCTCATGTTCTCTTCCTCCAGCTTGGCACTGCGGTCCGTGAATACCACGTGCCTCTTGGAGCGATACTCCCACACCATCTGGGATACGGTTGCGCAGGTGCTGCCTCAGTGCCCGGAGGAGGACCAGGCCGTTCTTTCCCAAGGCAGTGGCGGATGGGAGAGATGCAGCCAAATTCACAATCAGATGTGGACTGGATAGCACCGACTCACTGGGCAGAACGATTGCCACGTCGGTAGCCCTTAGGCACTACGCCTGGTTGAGGAAATCTTGTTTTTCGTGGGATGTCCAGTCAACTTTGCTGAACATGCCCTTAGATGGATGTCGTCTTTTTGGCGACAAAGCAAACTCGGCGCTGGAGAGCTTTAAAGATTCTCAGGCTACAGCCAGATCTTTGGGCCTCGCTGCTCCTTCCCGACCACTACTGTCTCCTTTTTGCCCCTTTTGTGGCTACGGAAGGGGCGCCCAGCCACATCCGGCCCAGCCTAGCCACCGGTTCATTCAAGCTGCCCAGCCTCTGCGTGGCAGCGGACGTGGAACCCAGCGACCTCAAGGGTCTGGGAGCCACCGGGTGGGTCAGTCCACCCTTTCCCCTCCTGCAGCAGCCTCCAAACCCTCCTAGTCCGACGTTTCAGGCCCATCAATGGCCAGTGGGCGGCAGGATTCGTCATCACCTCCCCCACTGGCTAGCCATCACTTTGGACAGGTGGGTTTTGCAAATAGTCCGAAGGGGCTACTCCCTCCCCTTCGAGACTAACCCTCCCTCCATGCCACCGTCTTTCGATAGCATGTCGGAGGATCATTTGGCGCTTCTCCACCAGGATGTCTCAGCTCTCTTGGCCAAGGGAGCTATCAAGAGGGTCCCTGCGCCAGAAGTAGGTCGTGGTTGCTATTTCCGCTACTTTCTGGTGCCCAAGAAGGACAAAGGCCTGCATCCTATCCTATCCTAGACCTCAGGGCCCTCAACCGCTTCCTCCGGAAGGAAAAGTTCAAAATGCTCACGTTGGCTCAGGTCTTGTCTGCCCTCGACCCTGGAGACTGGATGATGGCGGTGGACTTGCAGGACGCCTATTTCCATATTCCCGTCCTGCCGGCCCAAAGACGCTATCTATGGTTCATGGTAGGTCACGAGCATTTTCTGTTCACGTGCTGCCTTTTGGCCTTACCAGTAACCCTTGGGTGTTCACGAAAGTGATGGCAGTGGTCCCAGCTCATCTGCGCAGATCAGGGTTTCCAGTCTTCCCCTGCCTTGACGACTGGCTGTTGAAGGCGGGCTCGACCCAGACTGTCGTATCACACCTGCAGACTACGGCGGACCTCCTGCACTCGCTGGGGTTCACTATCAACATGCCGAAGTCCCACCTGACTCCCTTTCAGACGCTCCCTTTCATCAGAGCTGTTCTGGACACAGTGCAATTTCAGGCCTATCCTCCCGAGCAGCGAGTTCGGGATATTCGGGCTATGATACCGATGTTTCAGCCTCTATCCCGGATTTCGGTGAGAATGACCCTGAGGCTGCTGGGCCTCATGGCTCCTGCATCCTGCTGGTGGATCATGCTACATGGCATATGCGGTCTCCGCAGTGTGGCCTAAAGTTCCAGTGAGTGCAGCATCAGGGGAATCTTTCAGACTATGTCCAGATCTCGGAGGGAACTGCACAACACCTGCAGTGGTGGTTAACAAACCCAGCTCGGGTCAGAGGCAGATCCCTCTCCCTTCCCCAACCAGACCCAACAATGGTGACAGATCCGTCACTCATGGGATGGGGCAGCCATCTGGGAGAGGCGGAGATCAGCGGAGTCCGGGCTCCATATCAACCTGTTAGAGCTCCGGGCGATCCATCTGGCACTGAAAGCATTCCTTCCCTCTCTCAAAGGGAAAGTGGTGCAGTTGTTCACAGACAACACCACCGCCATGTGGTACTGCAACAAAGAGAGCAGGGTGGGGTCGTGGACCCTATGTCAAGAGGCTCTTTGCCTCTGGACATGGCTGGAACATCGGGGCATGACCCTGGTGGTTCAAACTCAGCCGTGGGTGCCTGGTAGATCACGAATGGCGTCTTCACTCGGAGGTGATGCAAGGTCTCTTTCAGCGGTGGGGAGAGCCTTGGTTAGATCTGTTTGCCACCGAAGAGAACGTGCAATGTCAGCAGTTCTGCGCGTTGGAGTTTCCAAGGCGGCACTCGCTCTGCAGCGCTTTTCGTCACAAGTGGAGTTGCGGCCTGCTGTACCACTTCTGCCCTGAGTGCTGAAGAAGATCAAGCACGACCGGGCCCAAGTTATTCTTGTGGCTCCGGACTGGACACGAAGAGACTGGTACATCGAGCTCCTATATAGAAGATCATTTTTCCCCCCTTTTATTAAATAGAGATATAGAAGATCATTTTTTCTTCACAATATCTCACCTTGATTTTAATATGTCCTAAGGCCCTTTAAATAAAGCACTACACGTTTGGGCACTTCAGAGACATTTTTAACTAAGACACTTCTTCACACTCACACCTTCACAAAAAAACCCGCTCCACTGTAATCAGGTGTTGTAGCACAGCTGGGTTGTACTCGGCAACCCAGCTGGGAACCCGATGATGAAGCATGCCACCAACTAGGTTGGTGGGTGAGGGTTCTTTTAATAACCTTAATGGTTTCCTGCACTCTAGTATCCAATAGCAAGTAGTAAATTCCTTAGGGAAAAACCTACGAGTTCGTCCAAGTTGTTAGATTCACACATTAAGCTCCTGAGCATGGCCATCGATCCTCCAATCAGACTGCCTCTTCGGGAGGATCTTCTGTCGCAGCAACATGGGATGGTTCTTCACCGAACCTGTCCAGCCCTCACCTCCTTGCGTGGAGATTGAGCAGCAATAGTTGACAGCTTTTGACCTTCCACCCAAAGTCTGTAATGTCATCTTGGCAGCCAGGCGTCCCTCCACTAAAACGGTATACGCCTGTAGATGCAACAAGTTTGTGGCATGGTGCACAGCAAAGGCTGTGGATCCCCTTTCCGCCCCTCTTTCAGAGGTTCTCTTGTATATGCTTTCTTTTGCCCAGCAGGGATCTGCTCTGGGAATTCTTGAAGGCTATCTTGCAGCTATCTCTGCTTTCCTTCGGTTGCCAGATCAGCCCTCTATTTACAATAGGGGACTTGAATAAAGATTCTTTAAGGGCATTACTCATCTCTTTCCTCCATCTCCTTTCAAAATGCCCCAGTGGGACTTGAATCTTGTTCTAACCTATCTTATGTGTGCTCCCTTCGAGCCCCTTCACAACTGTCCTCTCAGGCTCCTCACTCTGAAAACTGCCTTCCTTGTTGCAATCACCTCTGCTCACAGGGTGAGTGAGCGTCAGGCTCTATCTTCCAAGCCCCCTTTCTTCTCTGTGCATCTGGACAAAGTGGTGCTTAGGACGAGGCCCTCGTTCCTTCCTAAAGTGGCTACACCATTTCACATAGGACAAACTATCACTTCCCCTCCTTTTTCCCACCTCCGCACCCTTCCAAGGAGGAGGAGAGACTCCACCTCCTTGTTCGTTAGGGCTGAGTTCTAAGAATATAGGCATCAGGAGGTCTTACAACAATTATGTATAACTTTGAAAATTACAGAATTTTAGTCTCTGACATCACACTCTTCTATTATGCACCACGAAGGGTTACGGTTTTTACTCATAGGTTTTCCATAGACTGCCATTGAAGGCAAATGCTGTTTTTAAAATACCTGGGATCAAAATGTCATAAGCCAGAAATGATACCTCTATGCTAGCCTTAGTTGGTCAAGAACAAAAGGTTTAGAGAAAACCATGTAATTCCTCACAGTGTGTTAATTGAACATGCTTCTGTTATTATGAGGTTTGCAATTGGAATTTGGATTGTAAAGTCTGCAAATACTTTGTGGCCATCAGGAAGTAAGTCCTGGAGTGTATGGAGCCTCATGCTGAACCGCCGAGTCGTATCATCTTTCTAGCTTTTTTCCAGATGGGAGCATATGGGTGGAGGAATCTGCATAATTTCAGCTGTTTGTGGATCGAGGCCTGACTTCTTAAAATCTAGTGTAAGATCAGATTGGGGACCCTTTATACATATAATTGTATTGTAAAGTTGATATCCCTTCCACATCAGTTTTCTGAGAAGCTGCTTTTTTGTTATTCAGCCATGTTGGCTTGTGTTGGTGTGGTGAGATAATCTGCATGATGATGCAAACTCGCACGTTCTCGCTGATTTACACAAGAGATAGTATCCGGTGTGTTTTTGACACTTTTTTTGGCCTTTACTTTAGACAAAGGCACTCTTTTCATCGAGACTCTACCTGTCCCAAGCACCACAGAAAGCCTGATGCTGTATATTAACTCTTGCATTCTCTAGTAACAAAATGTGTTCGTTGTTTACACTATTTCTTTTTAGGCCTGGACCTACAAACAGCTTTGGCCTATGTATGTACCATGAGTACCGCTTTAGTTATGAACTTGAGACCCAGAGTAAGATACAGTGGTCAGGATGGGTGTTATGTTATTTTAATTTGTAATGCACACAAATCACCCCGGGAGAGGTATCTCGGAGCAACAACAGTTCAGGGGCAAGCAAAGGTAGTAGAATTAAAACAGTGTAGTCTTAAGTGTTTTCCTAAAATGAAGGGGATCCAAGCATGTAGAAATGTGGAGAGGTAAGACGTTCAAATATAGAGGGGCTAGGTATGAGAATAACCTGCCCCCTGATCAGAACTTTTTGACCCGTGGAACCAATAAGAGAGCCTTATCCCCATATCTAAGGAGTCTGGAAGGATGATAGTAAGTTAGCTCCGAGGCGAAGTAGCTGGGACCCTTTCCTGTCAGGGCTTTGTGGGTAAGGCAACACATTTTTAAAACAATTCTCTTCCGGACTGTTAACCAGTGAAGTGAACGCAAGAGGGGAGCAGACGCAGCTCTGGGTGGAAGATTACAGATGAGATGAGCTGCAGTATTCTGCACGACTTGTAGTTTTGAAAGCAGCATCTCATTAGAAGAGGCCAGAAGGGCATTGCCATAAGCCAATCAACTAACAACAAGGGCCTGAACCACCGTTTTCCTTGCTGTCAGTGGGAGAAGTGGAAAGGCTCTTTTCAACAAGTGCACAGTTGGAAAACAGGAGCCTGTAATGGATAGATCCTGATCTTTCATAGAACGGGGTTGGTCAAGCCAGATTCTTGGGTGTAGGTGTTGTGCCGAGTACAGAAGACCACCAATCGGAGGCCCATAACTGTTGAGCCTTGCCAAACAACTCAGTTTTACCAGTGTTCAGCTGGAGACAATTCTCCGTCATCCAGGTAGCGATTGCTGTCATTTCAGCAGAAAAGTTTTCTTTTGCTTTGGTCAGATCTTTATCAAAGGAGATTAAAAGTTGTGTATTGTCTGCGTAAGATATTATTTCATAGCCAAATGCTTTTGCTGTCTTGGCGAGAGGTGCAACATATATGTTAAACACCAAGGGGCTGAGGCAGGAGCCCTGGGGCACTACCTTCTCCAACACCAAAGTGCAAGACTTGAATGAACCCAAAGTTAATGTTTATGTTCTATTGGACAGAAAGTCACCAAGCCAGTGTAGCGCTGTCCTGTATATACTAATCTCCTGCATTCTACTAAGTAACCTAGGATGAGATACAGTAACAAATGCTGCGGACAAGTCCAGAAGCACCAGCATAGATTGTAGGTTAGTGGCTAGTCAACATTTGATATGGTCAGTGACCGTTATTAGAGCTGTTTCGGTACTGTGTGATGGTCTGAACCCAGATTGGGACGGGTCCAGAATCTTGTTGACCTCTAGGAACTCTGTGAGTTGTTTATTAGCCCTTCCAAATGTTTGCTGAGTAGAGGAAGCAGCGAGATTGGCTGTAGCTGGAAAGGTTGGACAGGGCCAAGTTGGCTTTTTTTTTAATCGGCATGACTTGTGCCACCTTCCAAGTTGCTATAATTTTCCCAGTGTTGACCGATTGATTAAATAAGGAACAGATAACACAGGCGAGCAATTTGGAGAGAGAAGCCGAGATCCTCGGAGGACAGATATGTAAAGGAGAACCTGATTTGGCAGATGCTAGCGCTAACTGAATTTCCTCCACAGAGAAAGCATTAAACTTTCTTTAGCTAGTAGGAGAGTCAGAAAGAAGTAGATTGAAATTAAATACCTCAGGAGGGCTAGGGAAGTTCTGATAAATATCATTGATTTTATCTTCAAAGTGATTGGCCGACAAGTCACAAAGTGCTTGTGACGCTTGTATTTCTTGCATGCCTTCCCCGTATATGTAAAACCATATGTTCGCCGGGTCAATTTGTTAATTGATAATGGCAGTACAGGCCTTTTAAGCTTTCTGCAATTTTTATAGTTACTGATTCTTTTAAATATACATAGAGTGGGCTGTGGCTTCACCCAGAGGAGTGTACTCTATCACCTCATGCCATTGGCTATTTGGTGTATCATTCCGCCATTGGAGTGCATGAGGGCTATGTTACATCTGAAAAGTATGCTCAATCACAATATTTGTAACATTCAGTTCATTATCTTCTATATGCATTCCATACAGAAAGCAATCTTGTTTTCTACTTGGTTCACAGCACTGTCAAAGTCAGTAGGGCAGGCTTTAAAGAGATAAAAATACATTTGAGCAGCATTTGTGAACACTTGTGTTTACATGCATTGGCACATATAGGCCAGACCTATTGGCTTTGTTAATGCTTATTTTTACTCCTTGAACAGCGAGTGGCCTGCTGTCCTTGCTTGTTCTGCTTAGTGTTATGTAGCCAGATCCTTCTCTACATTTTGGGCCTGATTACGTGTTTGGCAGTCCCACAGCGGACTGTGTAACGCAACGTCCACTGTGGGATAGCCAAACCCGTGGTGCGACCGCCTGCCAGATTAGGAGTCAAATCCTGGTCTGGCGGGCAGTCGTGCGGTGGTCTGACAGCGGCGGTCTGGTAGGCTCATAGAAGAACCTAACATGCAGACTGCCACTTTCAGAGCGCCAACTGCATTGTCCTGCACAGTTGGCATAAATACCACACCATGCAGGAACTGGGGGTGCAAATACAGGGGAGCACTACATGTGCCCCCCCCCGCATGCACCCCGGGCCCAGAGGCAGCAGGGGGCCCTTTTAGGACTTCATTTGTTGCCTCACTGCCATGGAAAGGGTGGTGGTTTGGCAACTCGTAATATGCTCGATGGTGCCGCAGCGGCACTGCCTGCATATTGCTGCCTCAACCCGCACTGCCTCTGCCGCACAGGATCCTTGATCCCGGTGGTGCCGATGGTCTTGTGGCAGTACAACCACTGCAGTCGAAATACTGCAGGTGGTCCCGCAGTGTGGCGGTGGTCAGGCCACCATGACGGGTTTGGCAGTCCTATGCACAGCCGAACACGTAATCCGGCCCTTTGTGTGCGTAGATGGCGCTCAAGTATGTAGAACTGGTGTACATGGTAGGGTGAACCAGGAATGTGAGTTATGATTGACTGAGTTTAGTGGAATTCATCTTGGATTGTCAATGAAAATACGCTCTACAAAATGGAGATTAAAGGTAGCCTGCCAGGCTAGCGTTGTGTAATGCTAACCTTACTGAAGATGACTCATACTCTAAGGTATGTGTAGGATAGAGACTGTGGTCTCTTTAGATGTAAAGAGATGTAAAGAAATTTGAGAGGGTGTAATTCATCATATAATTGTATGATAACTACCACTTGATTCCTGATTGCGACTCGGCATTTCTACCATTCAACCATGCGCCCGCCTAACCCCTCCCGGAACTCTAATCTTGTGCGTTACGGACCCAACTCCTGGTCCATTAACTACCCAGACAAAATTACCAGTAATGCAAAAAAGAACTTCAAGCACAATACTCTAAAACAACACCCGGAAACACTCATTGTAGATAACTACCACACAGCGACCAACAGCAACACGAAAACTAACTTCATTTTTTACACTAATCGCCCGACGAAATGGAAAAACACCTTCTCTCTTCACCTTCAAGTCGCCAAGTCAGTAATCATTCCCTATGGTGAAAAAATCTCCACTACCATATCCCCGACCTTCAAAGGGGAACTCACCATTTCCATCTACAGAACTGGAACCATTCTCATACAGGCCACCGACCCGCACCCCACCACTTTTGACCGCCACTTCCCCACACTTCTCTCCTCGTTAACTCAACTGAGCCATCAAACCCTATCTCCCCTATCCCCCACCACCCTCACTAATAACGTGGAACTGATCCAATCTCCCGGCCCTGAAGAACCTCTCTCCAACTCATGGACATCCACCATCACTCACTACAATCGCACTACCCCTATCATTACTCTCCGTCGCCAAGCACCCACCATTATTACATCAACTGATCAGACCAGGAACAACAAACTCCCAATTAACAAACTCCACAAGGCCGATCTCGATCTTGACAGCTCGGACTCTACCCTCAGCCCTCCCGCGACTGAAATCCCCACAGGCACTCCCCTCTCGACCCCTGATAATCTGAACCCTCCCGCACAATCTACCCCTTCCTCCAACACAGACCCTGTTCCCCCGACCCTTACTTCCCCCTTGTCCAACGTTATCTCCAATCCAGCGGTCACTCTCCCCCCCTACTACCACTGCACACTCCCCTTCCGCTGTCCCACATCCACAGGCACAACCTGTCTCCACGCTTACCTCACTGACAACCCCCGTGACATCCCCATGTCCAACGTCTTCACCAATCCAGCAGACACTTTTCCCCCCTATTATCACTGCCCACTCCCCTTCCGCCGTCGCACACCCACATACACAACCTGCCTCCACCGCTAATCTCATTGACATTCCCCGGAACTCTGACTTCCTACCTAGAACTTCTCTCCCTCCTCACTTGGACAGTAGACCCACTACTCCTCGTCTGAACTCCTTGAATGGGAACATTACTAATCCAGCTTCCCACGTCCAACCTCTCCCCTCTCCTAATCCCACTGATTC
The DNA here is from genome assembly GCA_963921515.1 of Calotriton arnoldi. Lineage (NCBI taxonomy): Eukaryota > Metazoa > Chordata > Amphibia > Caudata > Salamandridae > Calotriton > Calotriton arnoldi. Next base: position 1,881,576 of record CAWUFW010002737.1, on the reverse strand, counting down.
CGTCCATTCCCTGACCCCCTGGTCACTCTCCCTCCATAGACCCAAGTCATTCTCGGCCCCTGCCAAAAACTTTAAACTTTTTCAGCTCAATAACACAGCAACTGAACTGAATGGAGTGGAAAATTAACTCCCTTGCTGCCGATTTCCTATACTTACAAGACCTTCTCAACAGGACCAAGCCACCGTACTCCCTCTCCCCGGGTAGATTTGCTCCTACCCCCCTCAATACCTCTCCCATGGCCCCACAGAGCACCCCTCGTCCCTCCAGTCCGTCAGCGAGTCAGGCACTTCGACCCATCCGGGATCGCCAACCCTTTTCGGTACCGAAACCTGATGAGATCAACGACTCTTACCTCACTGTGAGCCTGAAGTCAGCCCCTTTCCCCATACCTGTTATTATTGGCACTAACAGAATCCCTAAAACTGTCCACTCGCCTAGACCTCCTGCTCAATACTCCTCTATCCACCTAACTTCCCCCATCATTGAGGCTCCCCGCCCTCTCTCTTGCATGCTCCTAAACTGCAGATCAGCAGTACAACACGCTACAGACATTGCTGAAGCTCTACTCGCTGAAGAAATTGACATCGCTTTCCTCACAGAATCCTGGCTCAATGTCCACTCCACCCCCATTCTTGACATTCTCACCCCTCCAGGGTACATCATCATCAGACAAGACAGGCCGATCAAAACTGGGGGGGGGGACTAGCCATCATTCACAAAGCTGGAATACAGATTACCAAACTTAAACCTGCAGAATACCTATTGTTCGAATACCTGGGTATCGAACTCACTGCCAAGGGCACCCCACCCATCAAATTCCACACCATCTACCATCTTCCTGGAGAGTGTACCCTTTTCCCCGAAGAACTAACAGACCTAATAACATGTTTCTCCATGACAGACACAAAAGACGTGTTCCTGGGTGACCTCAATATCCACTGGAACGACCCAGAAGACTCCACTGTCCAGAACCTATCCAACATACTTGAGATATACAACCTCAAACAACTCTGCAATAAACCAACTCACATCAAAGGTGCAACACTGGATGCGATCATTACCAACAATGAACTGGTCTCTCTCAGAGCGATTTCTCCCATTGACTGGTCCGACCACCACCTCATTCTGTTCAAGATTGACGCACTTGTCAGCCTCCAACCTATTCGTGATGACAAACCTAAACACTGGACCAGAAACATCAAAGAAGTCCCTTTACCCGAACTTGAATCCATGATTCATGCCCATCTACAACTCCAACCTTCATCATGGATGGCCGATGACCTCACTACACACTTTAACGCAAAAATGACAGAGGTTTTAGACCAAGTAGCCCCACTCAAACTCAAACAAATGAGGCGAACCAAATCTAAACCCTGGTTCAACGTGGATCTGAATAACGAAAGGCGGCAACTCAGACAAACTGAAAGGTCTTGCACCTAGCACAACTTAGATCTGCTCGGCAGGCATACAAAAAACACATTTTCAGTGAAAAGGCGTCTTTCTTCCGCAGCCAACTAGATCTGGCGAAAAACGGACCGAGAGAACTCTTCAACATTGTCAAAAGCCAAACAAACTGCACTCCCTCTCAAGAAATTAAAGCCACCAAAGAGCGATGTGAAGAAATTGCCACCTTCTTCACTAATAAAGTCTCAAAAATTGCTCAATCCTTCATCCAATCTGACCAATCAGAAAGAGTTCTTACCATGGACAATCAGGTCTGCCTCCAGCTAAAAAACAATGTGCATTGGTCCGACTTTCAGCTAATGTCGGAAATCGAGGTCTTCAGTATAATTTCTAACCTAAAACCTTCCTCCCACACTATGGACCCCCTCCCATCCACAATTATAAAAGAACTCAACCACACCATTTCCCCTTTCTGGACAAAAATCAACGCCTCTCACCTCAGGCTGTGTCCCAGACTCCCTTCAACTAGGACAAATCACACCATTCTCAAGAAACCAGGGGCGACCCTAATGATCTTAATCAACCTCAGACCTATCTCCAACCTCCCGTTCCTTGCAAAAACATTGGAGAAATGCGTTCTCCACCAACTCAACAAACACATTGATGAGTTCAACCTCCTCGACACCTTTCAATCAGGATTTAGGAAAGGCTGTAGCACTGAAACAGCTATGCTCAACATCTCTGACGATATTCACAAGGCTTTAGATGAAGGTGATGCCTGCCTACTCACCCTTATTGACCTATCTGCGGCATTCGACACAGTAAATCATCCAGCTCTTCTGGAGACCTTGTCGAAGCGCTCCGGCATTAATGGCACAGTACTAAAATGGTTCACCTCCTTCCTTCAACACCGCTCGCAACAAATTAAAATCAACTCCTGTCTCTCGAAGCCAACAAAAGTCACAGTAGGGGTCCCACAAGGCTCGATCCTCTCCCCGTCCCTCTTCAATCTCTTCATGGAGCCCCTCACAATCATCTTGAAAAAAGCTGGAGTGAATTACCACCTTTACGCTGATGACACCCAAATCTATTTCAAAATCAAGTCTCCCAGCGACATCCGACACCTCAATGTCACTCTAACCGAGATCCAAACTTGGTTCAACGCTAACCACTTAAAGCTCAACCCAGATAAAACGGAACTAATCCTATTCTCTCCAAAAAGCAACCATCGACCAATCCAAGAGTGGCTCAAGAATCTGCCCTAAACTGCCCCCTCGTCCTATCCGACTCAGTTAAGTCTCTAGGCATCACCCTTGACAAGAACCTATCAATGGAGGCCCACATCAAAAACTCTGCAAAAAGTGCTCTTTTCTCACTAAAACACCTCAAGAAATTGAAACCTTTTCTTCCCCATGATGACCTCAAGACAGTAGTTCAATCCCTAGTTCTCTCTAAAATCGACTACGGGAACGCCATCCTAACAGGGACTCCAAAAGCTCACCTAGCCCCACTAAGGGCAGTGCTGAACATGGCCGCTCGTCTCATATCTGGAGTAAAAAGATTTGAACACATCACTCCAGCTCTCAACTCCCTCAACTGGCTTCCCATGGAAGGGAGGTGTATTTACAAGCCGGCCTGCATCACACACAAAACCCTTCACTCTCCGGCCCCCAACTACCTGAACAACAAACTGGTAAGAGCAGGTCAATCCAGAACGCTGAGAAGCTCCAACTCACTCCTTCTTATCCCTCCGAAACTGAAAAAGAAAACCACCCAATACCGATCGTTTTCTGGCAACGCTCCCAGGATGTGGAAAGCTCTCCCTAGAGTCCTCAGATGCAACCCCTCCTTCTCCTGTTTCAAAAGGGACCTGAAACTCCATCTCCTTAACAAATACTTTCCTGACCAACGTCAACTAACCTAGACTTCAATATCCAAGTTGACTCCTTTATCTCTTGACATTCAAGGATAGTTGGTGACCGGACTGTGTTAACCACCTTCGTTTGTTCTCTCTCCCTCCGCTGCACTGTTTACCTATTTTTAATGTTGTATTTTTCTTTATCTCTGTTTTGCTCCCTTACTGCCTTCCTACTATGTAATGCAATTTCCTTCTGTTTTTTATAGTGTGTATGTAAAGCGCTCTGATACCTACAGGTCAAGCTAGCGCTATATAAAACTTTTTAAATAAAATAAAAAAGATGTAGAAGCAGCTTTTTGCTGTGTCCTGCATATTGTCCTTTCCAGTATTACCCCCATTAGATTGGTGAATGGTGGGGGAGTCTGAAGACTGTGCTTTCCGTAGAAGTGCAGTTTGCCTTTTGACAGGGCCTACCCTTTTGTTCCCCTAAAGTTCACAAAAGGTTAAGAAGTGTGAGGGCTTCCTTTCCCTGTATGCCCTGCTTTTGGGTTCATCCAACTGGAGGTTTTCAGCATTACCCCCTCCTAGCTGCATCACCTGAAGACAAAAAGTGACACCTCTTTGGATGGATGCACAAAGTGATCAGTGTTCCAGGACTTCTCAATGACCAACATAGGCTACACCCCATAGGGTGTTGGAGAATCTTCTGAGTGCCAGGGCTGACTGCCAGCTTCCGGGTCAGGTGATATCACCTAAAGAAGCCCTGTGGGTCCGTATTGTAAAGCAGTCTGCTTGCTAAGAGTGTTGGGGGGTATCCCCATTGGAGTAGTCTGTCTAGAGGAGAAGTCTAGCTGTGACTGCCTGGTGGAGTAGCTGCCCAGCGAGGCAGACTAGCAACAGATTTAAGAACTGCATCACTCATGAATACAACTGTGGTGCTGCAAGAAGACCAAGGTGCCATGCATTTTGGTGCGCATCCCTTGTAGTCTATAACTGGAACGTGAGGTTTCCTCGACACACCTCCCTGGGAGAGGATAGTGAGGTTGCCGGTGTGTACTGTGGCGAGCCCCAAGATCACTGACCCCTATGCGATCCTCCTACGTTTTTGGGTGCTTCCATGGTGCTGACCTCCAGATCACTCAGCCGAAAGGAAGCTGCACACTAAGCCATTAAACCATTTCTAGAGTTAGTTCAACCATGAAAAAACGTCAGACTGATCTGAAGATCACTGAGCAGAAAGGAAGCTGCTTACTTAAGCCTCAGTGAGTCAGCACATGTATAGATTTCCATTATTCCCCAAGTTATTTAAGTAGTCCTTAGAATTGCTTAGTAGGTTAATCAGTGGTAAAAGGACTCCATCGCCTTGATTGAAGCCCACTAACTTGTGTGTGCCCAAGGACCCGTGAAATGGCTCTGAAATCTTGACATTTGATTTAGGGTAAATAAATTGAGGGTGGGCTCAAGATTTCCAGACTTGGAGACTTAGGGCGAGATGTGCGAAATTCTTATTTTGCATTTCCTAAATAGCGATTCCGTAGGAATTGCTATTTGGGAAATGCAAAATGGTATGTACTAAAATTAACGATTTTCTAATGGCAATTCCTACATTGTAGGAATCGCTATAAGGAAATCGCATATAGGAAATGCTTTTGCATTCCCAACTATGGGCCAAATAGGAAATGGTTTGCATCTTCTAAATTGTGATTTCCTAATAGGAAATCACAGTTTAGGAAACCCAAACCCAAGGGTACCTCTGAGCTTAAGGCCCCCCGAAATACGTAGTGCACTTGTAAGTGCACATATGCCATAGGGGCATATGTGCGCTTCATGTCAAATTAAAGAAAAACTGCATTTTTGAATGAATTTTTTAAATTTTGCACATAGTTACCATCAACTTTGTCGATGGTAATGGCATTTCCTTAAATGCCCAATTTGCATTTAAGAAATGTTTTGTACATGTGCTTTAGGAATCGCAAATAGGTAATCCCTATTTGCGTTTCCTAAATTGCAGTCGCAATTTGCGATTTCTACCGGGAAGAAATACCAAATTGCCACCGGTTTTTGGCCTTTGTACATATGAAAAGGCTGTTTTGCATTTCTTAACGGGCCAAAATTGGGGTTCGGCCCGTTGAGAAATGCAAAAAGTTTTCGTACATCTGGCCGTAGGTTTCAGAGCCTTGTTCCCAGCCCTTCAAAATGAACTAATGTTTGCCAATGTCAAACAGCCTGATAACTCAGAAAATTGTAAGGGGAGCACTCCAGACACATACTTGGATTGCAGTTTCACTACCATTTTAACCACATGATTATTACTCAGAATGATAGATGAAACTGGGACCATTGGGCGAAGTTGTAAGCAGTCTTCTCCATCAAGGGTTTAAGAGGTCTGCTACCATTTGTAGGGCCCTATTAACTAGTATGCCATCATTTAGCACACGTGATTTGATGGTCAGATATAGCTGCAGCTTTTTTGAACCGGTTCATCGTCTGAGGTTAGCGCTTTCCTTAATTCACCAACAAGATTGAGAATTCTGAGAAACTGTCAATTATTATGAGTAGTATGTTGTAAGTCTATAGCATAGCCTTTTGTTCACTAGCATTAGCATCTCTGACTCTCAGTTGAGGAGGATTGTCGAATGGCTGCCTCCAGTTGATTAAGGACAAGCAAAATAAGCATGGTTGACAGGGCATCCTTGTCTGGTACCCATCTTGGTCTTCAAATGCCCCAACAGAAACCCTCATCCGTTAACTTGGGCCCTTGCGCTAAAATATGATTGTTTGCTCTTCAAGATGAAATCAGGACCCAGAAAAAGTTAACTCCACCAACCATGCTTTCTCCCCACGAAGGGGACATTGCCACCTTCTTCTCATCCTCATCTGGCACATCAAATGAAGTGTAAATAAGGTCTTGCCAGGTGGGATTCCTGCTTGGATTGGTGCATGAATCTCCAAATCACTGAACAGTGTTGGAAAATGCCTTCGCTTATATTTCCACGTCTGTATTGATGAGAGAAATCTGGTAGAAAAGTGGTATTTTCATAATCAAGTGTTTATTGATGCTATCACTTGACGCATTTCAGCCGCCTCCACAGCCTTGTTCACAACAAATGGCACCATTTAAGTTAATATAGTATAATGGCACATTGAAGCACGAAACTGACGGTGTTTAGACCTTAGAGATATGTGATCTAATGAGAGAAGGGATCAGGCGACATATAAGATAAAGACAGCTGCCAATACTGTGATTTCCAATGAGAAAAAAATTACAAATGGAGTAGTTGGGGAGATAAATGTAATGATTAGAATATTGCAACAAAATGAACAATATTTTTTTTTACAGAAGTTTTGTAGGTATAGTTAGGTATAGTTAGGGCCTTGTTTCTATTCAAAAGCGTTTTTGCTTTTGACATTATCTTTGACGCCATTTGACGAATCTTCGCAAAATTTTCAAGTCTTATGGCCCACTCACTTCAGCTGTTGTGTTGAAAATTTTGGGGTGATTCGTCAAGCGGGGGCGGAAAAAGGGGGGGTCCCAAAACCGTTTTCTCTGTTAATTTCCATAGGAAACTTTAGACACAGCTACAGCCCGAACTGCTGATCGGAATTGCACCAAATTTGGCAAAAAGGTAGCTTTTGGTTCAGAAAGCACTTTTTTTTTTTTTTTTTTTTTTAAATGGTGTATATCCATTCAGTAGTTCCTGAGAAATTTAAAGATTTCTCAGATATACAAATATGACCACGGTGGATCCGCAAACCCTCCCGATCTCGTGCCTGAGATCTGATTGGCTGCCAACACTTCAAACCAGGAAGTGTTGGCAGCCATCTTGTGACTCGGTTGAACCGAGTCAAAAGAAAAAAGGTCAAAAAACATTAGAAAATTAAGAAAAGGGGGCAGGGTAGAAACACCATGACCCCCTAGGCCTGTTCATGGGGTCCCAAGGGGACCCCCAGGGCCAAAAAAGGTATTTTTGTAAAATTTTCAGCAGGATTCGCATTGGCTCCACGAATCCGGCCAAAATTTGTAAAAAAACGAAGCGCGGGCTCCCACGCTTCATTTTCTTAAAGCCCCCGGGCGGGCCAGGTCCCCGGGGCAATGATTAAAATAGCCCCGGGGACCGCCACCTCCCCGGGGCTATGTATATTACATGCAGGGGCCCCCCGCAGCCCCAGGGACCGCTTCCTCCCTGGGGCTAATTTATTGTAAGGCGGGGGCCACGTGCCCCCACCCTCGCAACCCCGGGGACCGCCATCGCCCCGGGGCACAAATTAAGTAAAGGTGACTGTCCGTTGCGGAACCCCGGGGACCACCACCTCCCCAGGGCTACAATGTAGATGGGAGGTGGGGTGCGTGGCCCTCCTCCAGGAGCCCTTCATGGCCCTGGGGACCGCCACCCCCAGGGCTGGCTCCAGCAATGTCCCGGGATGCCCACCCCTGGGAGCACTGCTCCCGCCAAGCCATAGCAAACTCTGCTTCGCTTCATGCAAGCGAGAGCAGGAAAATTCTCTCGCTTCCATGAAGCGAAGCAGAATTGCTTTTAGGCAGAGGGAGCTGCATGTTTGCAGATCCCTCTGCCCAAAAGCAATGCCAGCTCCCGCCGGAGGCGGGGAGCCGGCAGGGACCGCGGGGGCCTTGAGGCTCCTCCGCGGTCCCCAACTATCTGGCCATGCCCCGGGGGAGAAGGTAGCCGGGGCAATATCGGCCCAGGTAGGGGGGCCTTTCAGCCCCCCTACCCATTTTTTTATTTTTATTTAAAGGATAAGGCCTTGCCTTGGGGGACAGGGTCTCCGGGACCGAAAATGGTCCCTCCCTTTAAAAAAAATGTATTAAAAAACTGGCTGGGCCCCATGGCCGAACTTGGCCTGGGGAGGGGGGGGGTCACACGGCCACCCTCCCGTTTATCAATTATAATTTAACATAGGGCTAGCCCTGGGTGATGGGGTCCCCAGGGCCGAAATCGGCCTCGAGGGGGGCCACTCGGCCCCCCTCCTTTTTATTTAGATACAAAATGGGTCAGGCCCCGGGGGATGGGGTCCCCGGGGCCCAAAAGCGCCAAGGGAAGGGGGGCCACACAGCCCCCTTTCCTAAATTTTAAAAAAACCGAAGCCGGCAATTTGCCGGAGGCCCTACCCCCTTTCTCTACCACTCTGCAAATGCGCCTCCTGGCACGCTCGTGGTTGAGGGATGAAGTCCCCTTCGCTGCTGAGGGTCCTTAGGGGCCAACTAGCCCACCTGGTACCTCCAGTAAGCCCCACACAGTGGGATTGCAGAGAATTGGTCAAAGGACTCGCCCCCTTTCTCCACCACTCAGCAAACATGCCTCCTGACCTGCTATCAGAACTCGGCAATCCTGCTGTGTGGGACTTACTGGAGGAGGGGTAGTTTGCCCCCAAGGACGTCCTACCAGAAAGTCCCACACAGTGGGATTGCTAAGAGGTCTTCGGAGGCCAAGCCCCCTTTGGCCACCACTCTGCAAATGTGCCTCCTGGCGCACTACTGTTTGGGGGATGAAGTCCACTTTACTCCAGAGGGACCTGGGGGGCCAAGAAGCCCTCTTGGTACCTCCTGTAAGTCCTACGCAACGGAATTCCTGAGAGCTGTTCGGATGCCCAGACTCCTTTCTCCACCACTCTGCAAACGTGACTGCTAGTTAAAAAACCTTGGAAATTCATTGGAAAAAACACAGGTTTCAGGGACGTTATAGTTAGAAATTAGCATTTAAAAAACCTTAGAAATTCACAGAAAAAAACAAAGGTTACAGGGACGTTATAGTTAGGCTGAGATTTCACTTGTACAAAACCAGAGAAATTCAGCCATTATAGTTAGCTGAGCTAACTATAACTTGCGCCCCCGCAATGCACTGCTTATGACCTCACATATACATCTCTCATGACAGGGTCAGTGACATCGCCCCAGTCCACCGCACCCTACCCCACTCCAATTTATCCCCACGCCAATCATGCCCCCATGTTAGTGCCTTTAGGCAGGCACTAACATGGAGAAAAGTTTTCATTTATCACAACATTCACCACATTGCATGTGTGCTGCGCTGTACAGCTCACGAACAATGTGTGGAATGTTTAATGTTTCTAGGAGGGGTTTTGGTACTGGCAGGGTACACTTTCAGTACAAATCCTATGCTAGACACACATACACTTCTGTACCATGGTATAAAGATTGTGTGCGTTCTTAAGGCAGCTTGTTTGTGTGCCATCGCTATTTTCTCCCCCTTGTATAATGCAGCACAGCAACCTTGGTTGCTGCACTGCAGTAAAAAAATATAAATGTGCCCTTTAGTGGCCATACCTGGACAGCCCAGCCTTAAACCTCACACTCTTGTGCAGCTGGTGGCAATTAAATTGAAAAAGCATCTTTCTTAAACTTTTCTTTCTCCTTACTTTACCTAACCTCTGCTACCTTAACCCTCTCTATCTCAACTTCTCTGTGTACCTTTATCCTCTATCTCAGCTCCCTTTACTTCACCTTTGTCTACCTCACCTCTCTCATTATATCCAAAATACCTCACTCAACTTCGTCTTTCTTTACCTCTCTCATGACCTTGCCCCCTGTATATCACTCTGCCTACATCTATATCCATTTCTCGCCTTCCCTTTCTATTAAAAATCTCTGTACCTCATGCCTTTGTCTGTTCTTACTGCTCTTTTTCCATCTGACTTCCCTGTATATCTCCTCCATCTACTTCACCTCTCACACAACCTGAGAACTGAAGTGGGGTAGATTGGGTGAAGTAAAATGTAGTGTTGTAGAGTGGAGTGCAGTAGGTTGGGTGGATTGGAGTGAGTAGATTGGAGTGGGGTAGATTGGGGTAGAATGGAGTCTGGTGGAGTGGAGAGGGGGAGATTGGAGTGTAGTGTAGCAGGGTAGATAAGGGTGTAGTGTGGTAGATTGAGTAGATTGGAGTGGGGTAGATGGGAGTGGGGTAGATTGAAGAGGCATGATTGGAGTGGGGATAAATTGGAGTGGGGTAAGGTGTGGTGGACTGGGGCGAAGTTGAGTAGAGTGGGTTGAAGGGGGTGAAATTGGGTAGATTGGGGTTGAGTGGAGTTGAGTAGATAGGGGTAGGCTGGAGTGGGGTAGATTGGGGTAGGGTAGATTGAGGAGGGGTAGATTGGAGATGGGTAGATGGGTTGGAGTGGGGTGGATTTGGTTGGACTGGAGTAGGATAGATTTAAGTGGAGTGTGGTAGATTGGAGTGATGTGGAGTGGGGTAGATTTAGGTAGAGTGGAGTATGGTAGAGTGGAGTAGGTAGATCCTGGGGGAGTTAGGTAGATTGGAGTGGTGTGGGGTAGATTGGGATGGGGTAGATTTAAGGGAGGCAGATATGGGGTAGAGTGGAGTAGATTGGGTGGGGTGGAGTAGGATATATTGGGGTAGTTTGAGTGGAGTGGGGTAGATTAGACTGGAGTAGATTGGGGGAAAGTGGAGTGCAGTGGATTGGGGTAGATTGGAGTGGGGTAGCTTTAGTGTGGAGTGGACTAGAGAGGAGTGGGGTAGGCTGGAGTGGGATAGATTGGGTGGATTATGATAGGGTAGACTTGGGTGGAGTGGGCTATAATGGAGTGACCTAGATAGGAGTGGGGTAGTTTGAAGGGGGTAGATTGGAGTGAAGTAGGTTGCAGTGGAGTTGGATAGAGGGGTGCAGGTAGATTGGGATGGGATGAGGTAGATTGGAATGGGGTAGATTGGATTAGCGGGGTAGATTGGAGTTGAGTGGAGTATATTGGGGTGGATTGGATGGGGTAGATTGGAGTATGGTAGTTTGGAGTGGAGTGGGGTAGATTTGAGTGCCATGTGGTAGATTGGAGAGGAGTGGGTTAGATTGGGCAGAGTGGAATGGAGTGTGGTAGATCGGGGTAAAGTGAAGTGGGTAGATTGGAGTGGGGTACATTGGGGCAGACTGGAGTGGAGTTGGATAGATCAGAGTGGAGTCGAGATTGGCGCGGAGTGAGATAAATTGGAAAAGAGTGGAGTGGGGTAGATTGGGGTGTTGTGTAGTAGGGTAAATTAGGGTGGAGTAGGGTGGATTGGATGGAATAGAGTAGGGTAGATTGGAATAGAGTGGGGTAGTTTGGAGTGGGGTAGACTGAAGAGGGATGATTGGAGTGGGGTAGATTGAAGTGGGGTGGGGTAGGTTGTAATGGGGTGAAGTTGGGTAGAGTGGGGTAGATTGGAGTGGAGCAGACAAGGGTAGATGGGAGTAAGGTAGATTGGGGTGGGGTCGACTGGGGAGGGGTAGATTGGAGTAGGGTAGATTGGGTTAGATTGGAGTGGGATAGATTTGGGTGGAGTGGGGTAGATTGGAGTGTGGTAGAGTGGAGTGGAGGGGAGTTAGATGGATTGCAGTGGAGTTGTATGGAGTGGGGTAAATAGGACTGGGGTAGAAGTGAGTGGGGTAGACTGGAGTGGAGTAGATTGGAGCGGAGTGGGTTGGACTGGGGTACACTGGAGTGGGGTGATTTGGGGTAGAATGGAGAGGAGTGGGGTAAACTGGGGTAGACTGGAGCAGAGTTGGGTAGATTTGAGTGGAGTGGGATAGAGTGGGGTAGATAGTATCATTGTGGAGGGGATTAGGGGTAATGGGAGTGGAGTGGGGTAGATTGGAGTGCTGTGGGTAAATTGGGGTGGGGTAGATTGGAGTGGGGTAGGATGGAGCGGAGTAGGTAGGAGCGGAGCGGAGTGGGGTAGATTTGAGTAATGTCGATTGAGGTAGACTGTACCAAATTGGAGTAGGGTGGGGTAGATTGGGGTACATTGGTGTGGAGTGGGATAGATTGGAGTGGAGTGGAGTTTCATAGAATGGAGTTTCATAGAATGGAGTTGCATAGAATGGAAGGGCATAGAGTGGAGTGGCATAGTGTGGAGTATGCATGGTGTGGTAGCACACTGCCATGACAGACAACACATTTTCAATTGAAATGACCATTACATTTGCACCGAAATACGGTTTTACTGCACACAAACGATGTGTGCAAATGTCATCACCTAGTGTATTGATGTGTTTTGATCATATTCAAATGTTTCCCCACATTTCAGAATTACAAAAACATTTGCTTAATTTGTATTAGTTCTGATATATTCTGAAGCAGCAGCACAGTTCTTTTGTTTGCTGTGCGCTAGGAAAAAAACATTCTACATTGTCTCCTCTTACATGGGTACTCAGCAGGATTGTCACATAAATCCTCTCACTTTGAAGTCAGAGAAAGAAAAGTTAACACCAAGCTCCCTGGAAGAGAGAGCCTGAAATTGGACGTCTGTCTTTGAATGCACAGTAAATGTGGCAAAAACACGATGTAAAGGCCTTTTTACAGAAAGGGAATTTGTGGATGAATACAGTAAACAAGGTTTGGGCAACAAGAGGGGCAAACTCAAGCTGGACAGCCTAAAGCAAATAAAGCCAGCAAATAGAAAGATAGAAAATGTGAACTACAAACCATAAAGTCAATGCTAAGCAACATGCAGAATGCATTCCTATGTCAACTTTCTGAATGTCCTCAAGATGTCTTTAGCGTCTGTTAGGCTTCGCCCTAAAAAGGGGCTCACATAAGCCTTCTAAAGGGTGGGGGGGCAAGACTGTGGTGAGGGGTAACTACATTTCTGCCGTAGTTTAGATTAGGCATTGGGAAAAAAGGTGAAATTCGGCATATCTTCTCTTTTGAAATATAAACCTAAAACAACACATGAAATCAGGTAAAAGGTATTAGAGGGTTGTTCGAGTTGTCCTTAAATGATTTTAAAGGAAACATAGGGACACTTACCATGTTACAAAAGTATACTGAAGATTTTAGAAACATTTGTTTTCACCTTGCACCTCTTAGTCATTCCTGAATATCAAAATGTAGACACATGGCCGGTGATTTTTTTAGGGTTGAGCCTGCAAGAGCATGCGCTAGTGCATCCGTCTCGCTTGCAAGACACTATTGTATATAAAAAAGGGCTTGGAGTTTGCCCGTTGCTTACCATTTGTTGGCTTCACACCACTCTTCTTTCCAGCCTCCTTAATAGGCCACTGCAGGCAAAACGTAATTTCTGATAATTTTGGTGGAACAGGGACCAAGCACAAATTGATTCAAGTTAATCTGTGCCCATCTGCTGCTCCTGGCGTGACTTAGGGACTATTTCTTCCCTCCTCGCACTCTTGCTGCCTGCTGTTCCCTCTGTAGCACTTGAGGTTTTTTTTTTTCGGCTTTGTATGGCTTCAGTATGTCTCTATCTGATTATTTGGAGCATGGCCCAAGTACTGATGGTTCCCTTGATTGCTGTTCTTCTGTGCTGCTTGCGCTTGACGCTTGGATTGTTGTTCAATTTGCTGCCCCTTTCCCCCATCCCTTCCCATCCTTGCTGCTTTCCCGCGCCATCTTCTTCACTCCTTGCTTGCCCGTCCCACCTGTCAAAAAAAAGCGCTAGATGTGATGCGAGCTCTTTCTCTGTTTACTCGTTAATGCAAATGTGTATTCATTTGGAGAGAAAATCTCTTTACTTATGCAGCCACTACTTTCTTTTTTTGAGGGAGGGGAAGAGTCCTTGCTACTGCTCAGGCGGTAAGAACAATTATGTTTTGACAGCTAAGATCCTCTCTTGGCCTATTCAGTGAATCGATATTAATTTTCTGGTCCCATCTAATTTACGTGTGAAGCTAGAGAATACGTTTAAATACATCACAGACACGCACACAAACTGCTCCCACAGACACACTCAGACACAGGCATGCGCCCACAGGCTCACTCGGACAGACTGAAAGGAGCGCACGACCAAAGGTTCAAACATGCACACACACAGAACAACAATCACAGATGCAAACAACCCTGGCTTACACTGACTCACAGGGAAAGATTAACATGCATAAGCACTCAGGGCCACATGCACATACTAGGACAGACGTGCACATGAATATCGGCTAGCAAGTGCACACTCAATCGCACATAAACATTCATAGACACAGACAAAAAAATTCACATGCGTAACCGTATACACTAACAAACATGCTTGCTTAATCATAGAAACACACACACAAACAGTGGCTCACATGTTTACGCACTTTAACACAAACGTTAACAGATAAACATATATAAGCACTAACTGACAAATGCATACATTAATGAACATCAGCTCACACACACACAGGACGCAGAGAAGTGACTTGCATACACAGAAATAACCACACATGCCCTGTGCAGCCCGTTCATTCTGTTTACATGAAACACACTAAAGCCACACAGGCTTACCTGACAGGAGATGGGGAAAGACTCTAAATCGCTGGTACCCAGCACTCCTCCCATAAAAGTAGTTTAGCCTCCTCGTCCTTGTTTTTAAGAGTGCTAATTCTGCTATTCACCTGGTTTCGAACTGTTCCAGAACTGCAAGAGATAATTGGATCTGCCCAACATCACACAGTCTAGGTACGCATGAACACCGGGATGAGACTTTTGATTTCTTCTATTTGTTAAATATAATGTCATGCACGTTCATGTTTAATGAAATATTTAGTAGATTTATATTGCTAGATGTGGTGGTTAGACTTGGTCGCTTTCTAGCTTCTTTGAAAGGTTGCAACTTTTTATAAGTAATATACTGCCTGTGGTTGTTTTATACATGATATGTTTGTAACAGTTTGAAAGAGCATTGTCTAAGTGAACTTATTATTGCAATCTACCTTCACAGACAAAGCATTTGCCCTTTTTCACAGTGCTTTCTGGTGTGGCTTTGCAGCTGGGTAAGAAACAGGCATTTTACATTTACCCGAATTACACATATTACCCACTGAAGGATGAAACCCAAAGCCAGCCCTGCAGAAATTTTAACACACATGCCCAGTTATTGTTCAATCTCAGTCATCATATGGTCCTGTGTCGTGGCAGTTACAATCAGCCCGCTCTGGCTTGTTAGACGGCAACTCTAATGGGAAAGTGAAACTCCAGTCCCGTTTAGTGTTGTTATAAAACGCAATCCCCCCATCATGTAGGTGAGATGGTGGGGGAGAGTTATTTGTGCAGTTATGTTTTAAAACCATAGTTTACACTCTTTCTATGCACTCCCGAAGTTCAGCAGTCATAGCTTTTAAATATTGTCTTCTATATCATGCAGATCTGAAGTGATTTATAATGTATTTGAAGAAAATTTTGCTGTATTTTATATCCTTTCCATTGGGAGTCTGGAACAGAAACCGCATCAAGAAATTTTATAATCAAACCAGGAGTCTCCAGCCTCATTTTTTTATTCCTTAAACTGAATCTTAGCTACTATTAAAGCGCAGTTCCGTTTGTTTTTGACGCTATGAAAATGCTCTCCTCGAAATTGATTTTGTTGTTGTTACTAATATCATCCCCCATTCCAGTGTGTTTTAAGGAGGTTAGCATGGATCATCTGCCTTTTCAGCAAACCATGGGGGGGGAGGCCACTATGCCTGGTGAGTTGTATATGACCACCAAAAACCACAGTTTGCATTCACAGTCCTCCCGCCTTCCCATGACACTTGCTTCCTCTCTGAAACCCCCTCTCTCAAGGTGTCTCGGCATTTGCATTTACTTTTTGCCATCCATTTTAGTCTGGCATTAGCCAAGACCTTTTGAATTTTCATAAAACAATATATAATTTTTAGGGGCTTCCAACCCGCTTTCTTCATCCATTGCTTTATTATTGTGTCATTCACATTTTTGTTTGGCCCGCTACAGCATATCGCTGTGGTTCAGCCCACTAAAGCCATTGGCTAATGTCGCTTTGTGACATCGTTATTTTCTTTCCCTCAGTGCCAGGGGCTACTATGGCAATGAGTGCTTTTTGAGGCAAAAAAACATTTTTCAGTTGTCAGTTTAAAAAAAAAAAATTTGTAAGGGCAAGTGCCCTCCACCGACAATCAAGTCTGATTGAAACAAAAAACACGACTGAACATTCAAGATTTTTATTAGATTTGGTTTAGACCTCGACTGAGGTCAACTGATGCATGGTTAAAAGTATAAAACAATTATATTATTCCGACATTAAAACAATTTTTTAAAACTTTTAAAGAAATTATAAAGATTATAGCAATCAAATTCATCAGATGGCGATTTACAAAACTCAATTAAACTTTGTGCAACTTCAACGAACAGACACCAGACACCGAGACCACACCTACCACCAGCAACACCAGCCAGCCTACCATCTCCGCCTGGACCCTGGTCACCACTGAAGACACCACCACGACCATGAAGAGCATTAACTCAGGAGCCCCCACGGACCCCTGCCCGCTGCACATCTTCCACAGAGCCGCCGCTGCAATAGCACCGGAGCTACAGCACACCATCAACGCCACCTTCGAATCCGGCACTTTCTCCGACGACTGGAAACGCACAGAAGTCAAGCCCCTCTTCAAGAAGCCCTCCGCAGATCCTACGGACCTCAAAAACTACAGACCCATCTCTCTCCTCCCCTTTGTGGCTAAAGTCACTGAGAAGACCGTCAACACTCAGCTCACGAACTTCATCGAAGCCAACACCATCCTCGACTCTTCCCAATCCGGATTCCACAGCAACTACAGCATCGAGACAGCCCTCCTCGCCGCCACAGATGACATCCGCACTCTCCTCGACCAGGGCCACACTGCGGCCCTCATCCTTCTAGACCTCTCTGCAGCCTTCAACACCGTCTCCCACCGCACTCTCACCGCCAGACTCCACGACGCCGGCATAAAGGGAACTGCCTTAGACTGGATCTGCTCTTTTCTCACCGGCCGAACCCAAAGAATCAGACTCCCGCATTTCCTCTCCGAACCCACTGAGACTAACTGCGGAGTACCCCAAGGATCATCGCTCATCCCCACGCTCTTCAACATCTACAAGCCCCCCTCGCCGCCATCGTCAGACAGCACGGACTCAGCATAGTATCCTACGCCGACGACACCCAGCTCATCCTCTCCCTCACAAAGCAACCCGACACCACCAGACTCCGCTTCCAGGAAGGAATGAAAGACGTTGCATCCTGGATGAGCAGCAGCTGTTTGAAGCTCAACTCGGAGAAGACAGATGTCCTCGGACCCACCCCCTCAGCGTGGGACAACACCTGGTGGCCCACTGCCCTCAACAACCCCCCCACTCCCACGGACCACGCCCGGAACCTCGGCATCATACACGACTCCTCCCTCACCATGACCCGACAGATCAACGCCGTCTCCTCCACGGGCTTCAACATCCTCCACAAGACCTTCAAGTGGATCCCCCCGAATCCAGAAAGACTGTCACCCACGCACTCATAACCAGCAGACTAGACTACGGAAACGCCCTCTACACTGGAATGAACAAATCCCTGCTCCGCAAACTCCAGACCATCCAGAACTCCGCTGCCAGACTCATCCTCGGCATCCCACGACATGAATACATCACCCGCCACCTACGAGACCTCCACTGGCTCCCCGTCGAGAAGAGAGTAACCTTCAAGCTACTTACGCATGCATACAAATCCCTCCACAACACCGGACCCCAATACCTCAACGAAAGTCTCCTTCCACGTACCCACGAGAAACTTCCGCTCTGCCGACCTCACCAAAACCCCGCGCATCCGCAGAGCCAAAGCAGGCGGAAG
Organism: Calotriton arnoldi; assembly: GCA_963921515.1. Classification (NCBI taxonomy): domain Eukaryota; kingdom Metazoa; phylum Chordata; class Amphibia; order Caudata; family Salamandridae; genus Calotriton; species Calotriton arnoldi. Next base: position 1,863,740 of record CAWUFW010002737.1, on the reverse strand, counting down.
AGCCTACGCCTACATCGCGGCAAAGACCTGGAACGAGCTCCTGCTCAACATCAGACTTTCTCCCACGTTGCACACTTTCAGGAAAAGCCTCAAGACCTGGCTCTTTGGCTGAATCGGAGCTGCATGCCCCCCCTCCCCACCCCCGCGCCTTAAGACCCTCATGGTGAGTAGCGTGCTTCACAAATCCCTGATTGATTGATTGTAGAGCAGAGATTGTGTCTAAAAGATATAGGCTTTATGTACCGGCGCCGAGCCACTACCAAAGTTGGGTTTGGGCAAACTAGCAACACATGTAAAAAGTCTTGCACTCCTCCTTTGCATAAATCACAAATTTCTGTGGAGCTTCCCAATTTATCCCATTTAAAAGTATGGGTCTTTAGTGGAAGAATCCCCAACCTCATTAAAATGATGGTGCGCAGGACCCTGTGCTCTAAAGAAAAACGTATATATAATTGCGGAGTTTTGTATTCTAGACTATCTATGAGGTGTGCAAAGTGTTTTAGCTGTGAACAATGTTCTACGTCCAGATCATAGCTTATTCTTGGAGTCCGGTTCTTTAGAAAAAGCTTCAAGTGTGCAGCAAGCCAAGCTTTCAAAAGTGCTATCGTGCAACCGGACTGGATTAGTGCAATACTAAGATTCTTATTAAAAGTATGATGTGAGGACTTGTTTCTAAAAGTCTCAAATTTTAAAATATACCTTAAAGACCCTAGGTCTGCATGTAAAAGATTATAGGCCCTGCGAAGTATATTTGCGATGGCTTTTGCGTAGGCACTAAGGATAACTCTAAGCGTATTGCTTGGACAGGGACTGACTGGTTAACTCTTAACAGTTTACATAATAAAATCCCTTCTCTTACATTTAATGGATGCCAAGCCTTGATCGAAATATATTCTAAGGTGTATGTTAAAATTGGTGGTATTTTTGAACGAAAGACCTCGAAGCAAGGGTGAAAAGTGTCTATTCCCAATGGAAGAGTAAAATCTCTGTAGTGCGCCGACATGAGCTTCGACTGAACATACCAAACATTGACAAAGCCAAACAACTGATAGCCAAAGCCAGACCAATTTCCTGTGCCAAAGATTTTTTTTTTTTTTTTTTTTTTACTTCTGGCTTGACAGTACAGCTCGCTGCTTACCTTTTATTACCAATTTTTTAAATACAAACAGAGAAGGTTTTGGTTATGCCAAAATAATTATGTCAGTCATCTCATGCTATTGGCTGTATTCCACCTCCTATGGAGTGTTTGTATTGTAAGGGAATATTCTACATCTAAATAGTACAATGAATCATGACTCATTAAATAATTTACCTCAAAGATGGACTGAATACAGAGAACTTTTTTTGTTTGTGTTTTTTTCACAGTAGCAGGCTTTTAAAAAATATTTTAGTTGGGACTTAGTTTTCAAGCCAGACGTATTGACTTTACAAACGGCATTTCTGTTCCTATTCAAATGTCTGGCTAGCGAAAAGCAGATTAGCAATTGTTCCTCTAGCTCACATGCAGTATTAGTCGGAGTAGAGATGGTCAGTCGCAAAAAGCAAGAATTTTAGTTGGTTAATAAAACAATGTGGCGTGCAAACTTGACAATATCTCAGAGTTGTCAAGTTTCCTATGGCCTGGTGTATCTCACTCAGTCCAGGTCTTTGTTGGTATTCATGGACTTGTAAGAAGTAAATTTACGAGATTATGCAGTCCACTGAGGTCACGATGCTCAAGTCCTTGGCTTTTCTTCTTCAAATCTATTGTCACTCTTGTTTGCTGCTTCCTAATTGACCAGCACATGCTGGCTTCCCTTCCTCTTCTTTCGTGTGGAGCATGGATCAACTTCTGATTGATGCAGCTTGATTAATGTCCTTCCACTGTCCATTCATTGTTTGCGCTGTGATTGAAGCACTATTTTCTTTATCTGCTTTTTCACCCTCTCACCCCATGCTCCAGATTTTCTTCCCCTCCTGCCCCCTGTTGCTTTTCCCCCTCCCCCCATGCTCCTGTTGCTTCTTCCCCCTCCGGCTCGTGTTCCTGTTGCTTCGACCGAACATCCCCCCCCTTGTTTGTGCTACCTGCCCCCCCCCCCCCCGGAAATAACAAAAACAGTATTATGACAAGGCCAGCCCTGGCCTTTCATAGAATTTTTTTTTATTTTTTTTTTACTGTCCCCTCCTATTGTCCGTCTTGTCAACTCCCTGACCCACCAGAAGAAAACAAAGCACCATGTTGCAGCCAGAGCTGGCCGCATCACAGCGCTTTTTTTTTTTTAGGTCGAGCCTGAGCAGTGCATGCGCTGCTCTGCGAGGCATGCCATATTCAAGTAGGAACTTGAAGCTCTGTTCACTCTCCGCCCATATTTTTCATTGGCTTGTGGCATTGTCCACTGTAAACTGTGGCTGTTCATTGGGCAATAGGCTTAGTAGTCCCTCCTTAGTACCGCCTTGTCTCATTTTGTAACCTCGCATGGCGACACCCATTACGTGTATTGCTACTCTGTAGGCTTTAATTGCAGCCTCCGAGCACTATTTTCTCAAATAGCATTGTCCTGCCTGCTGTTGCAGACAGGACACACTCGCCCCTAACTTTTTATTTTTATAGCACGAACGCATTTGCAATGCAATAGGTCTCGCATTTGCGAGTTTAAGCTATTGGCATTGCCTGTTATCTGTTTAAAAACAACACATACATAAAAGGCATTGTCATTTACAATGCCAATAGCTCAAACTCTTGTAAATGCGAGACCTATTGCATTGCACATGCTTGTTCCACTTTACTTTCAGCCATGCTGCACAGCCACGCTTCAATACATGGCCAAAAGACATTGACAAAGCCAAAAGTGCTTTCATAGGCGAGACGTACTGACTTTGCCAATGCTTGTTTCTGAGAAAGGCGACCGCTCTACTCACGGGCTGGTAGAGTGCATGCTCTTAATGTCCCGTGACAGTATATGTGTACGTAGTGTTTGTGCTGATAGGGGCTACGCTAGAGTTGTTAGTTATCTTCCCTAAAATTACTTTTAAAGCAGCATTTCATATATTCTAAAATAATTGTTGCAAAATAAGCATCAGTCCAAAAGCCACTGAAAGAAATGTTTTACTTGTTGTTCAACAACTGACATGTTTTATCTCGCTTATATAACCTGCTACTACGAATATCTTGAGGTGGCGTTTAACCGGCACGGGCTAAAGCTCAAGAACCGGCACGGGCTAAAGCTCAAGAACCGGCCCAATTAATCCCTCCCACCGGCTACCTCTAGAACATTCTACGTGGGCCGTCCCTATGGAGACCAACCGCTATTGACACAGACGAAGGACAAGGAAGCAATGTAACCTTTCACAGGGCTGCCATTTCGTAACAGTATAATTCATTCCCTATTACTAAAAGTAATCCGTTTTTATAGACCGACAATTAAGCAATGTCTTACAAATGCATTAGATTGTTACTTTCAAGAATTACTGAGATAAACGGATTGTCTCTCAATAAAAAATAAAAATACATTCGCATTCGGTTAAAAAAGGAATTGTGGTGTTTGGAACTAGCTCCGTGTATACCTCTGCAGATAGAAAGGCTATTACAAGATGAGAAACGAACTCACTGGGGAATCGTTCGTGGCAAACCATAGTCCTTGACATAGCGCTTACGCAACCGGAGGGCGCCATGTTAGTAGGCGTGACCTTTAGCTGCGCACGCGCACTGCTTCGCAACGTTTCTCGTCTGTCGTCCTTTGTCCCGGGCGCCATCTTGCGCAGGGTGATCGGCCTCTGATTGGGTTCTGGAGTCCGGTTGTGGAGCCAATCAGAGCGGGAAAGAAACCGGGAGCGGTGAGCGCGAGCGGCCAATGTGGGGGACCGCAGGTCCCGATTGGAGGGGCCGGGAGACCAGTCAGAGTCCGGGGAGGAGAGCGCGGGGCCGAGGGAGCGCGAGCCCGTCCGGGGGAGGGCCTCAGGGTGGAAGGCAGACCGAGCAAGCAGGGGACAGAGAGCCAGAATGATTGTCTCGAAGCAGCGGGTTGTTAGGGCGAAAGCGTGGTTGCGGGCCCATAGGAGGCCTGTAGGTGGTGGCCTCTGTAAAGATGGTTTTGGTAGCAGCAAAGACGGTTTCGAAGTCGCGGGAGGGCCCTGTAGAATGACGAGACCTGAAGGTAGATCGCTGTGCAACTGGGAGTGAAGGGACAGTCCGTGGGCTGCAATTAGAATGGCACGGAGTTGGGGCTGAATGCATTAATGGTAACGATTTTAAGAGGCGATGTTTAGACTGGGATGTCGCGAAACCGAGGGGGGAGAGAGGTCCTGGCTGGGGTCGGGGGCATGCTAAACGAGACCAGGCTTGTCTGCCTAGCGAAGCAGGGGACATAATAGATAAAATAATTGAATGTCCGAAGAAGACGAAGGATTCGGAAGGAATTGTATTATAGTACGTTGGGAAGAGAACTACTGTGAGAACGAGGACAATGCATTAGGGGGTCCGTGACAGGAGGGATGGTTCAGGGGTTTGATCGGGTAAGATTTCCATAAAGGTTTGACATGACCGAACGATAACGGGCAAGCGGGTGTTCTAGCGAAAAATGGACACTGGGTGGTGGCTGATGCGTGGAGATGGAGACAGTGGATCAGGGTAAAGGGGATATTATAAGGTTAGACTTGGGCTGAGGTGGTTTGGCACTTTAATGATGCATGCCTTGTGACATATTAACGTCGCTTATACGACAAAGCTTTGTATCACACGTTATCACTTATAGGTGCGTCCGATTAACTATTTCCGAAACTACTACGAACACAATTTAGGTCTGTGGACACCCCAGGATCCCAGACAGTGCGCGGCATCTTTAGAGCTTAACTGTAGAACCCTTTATAAAACACCTACACCCTATATTAAAAGATAGTCTTCCCATACCAGGTCCTTATTGACGACTCGGCTTCGTAACAAATCAGACGCGCTGAACACTTGATTCATGTCGCCTATATAACCCCTGTGAGATTATCCTTGTCACAGTTTCTTGAATACAGTAAAGGCATGCATTACATTCCTGCTCGTCATTACAACCCTAACTCGCCATACCAATCGGAATCAAGCGTCCCAGCTTCACGCTGACGTGTTGGGTTCCTCTGAGTTGTGTCCTCAGTTGGAACCTTTCTGTTTTGGGCATGCCAGATGACAACAAAAGGAAAGCAGGCATGGTGGGATTTCATGCACATATTCACCCAGAGTGCCCCTTCAAGACGGCCAGTGATTTCATCTTAACTTGTAATAGTGTGCCTATGCACATGGGTCCTTCTTTCCGATTGCCTACTCCACACCAAAGACAGCACCTACCAATTATCTGGTTACTACTCTACCCTAACTCACACTCTTAGTTCCTGCAAGAGGAGAGAGTAGTAGTCTCTTTGCTCCTGCTCTCCTCATTCATTGTCGCAGTACTTCGTGCTGCCGGGTTTCTATATCCGCTTCACAGCTGTGTGCCTCCCTGTCTTGGCTCTCAGGATATCTGAGGATCTCTGTAGTTCACTACAGCGAAGAACACCCCATTAAGAGGCACCGATGACCATCAAGGTGAGCCCTTCAATAGAGCTCTGTGCATCTTCTTTTTCTTGGCTGTGATTTTGGCCACACCGCCGAAAACGTTCAAATTCAGGTTTATTAGATTAATCTGTGAGCCAGCGACCCCTGCCTTGTTCAGTTGCAGTCACCTAAGATTCGATCAACCATCTATATTTGTAAGAAAGAAACACTTATTGGTTCTGTGAACCATATACTTATGCAGCTATTTGTGTTGTTGGTGTGTGACTTGAAATTCATACTCTATCTGCCAATGAATGTCACTGGAGAATACATTACCACTTAGAAGTGGGTTAGTGAAGCAGAATGTCTCTGTGCTTTATATCTATGGTTCAGTGATATATAATAGAACCGCATGTTTATTTGGACTAAATAGTCACCAGTTAGTTTATTTCAGTTAAAAGGCACGCACTTTGATAAAACAAAAGATTTGTAGCTTACACATTATATAATAGCTTCTTTGTACTCTAAAGGAAAAGAGGAACGTTAAACACACTGAGGCCTCCTAAATAAACAATGACATTTTAAACCAACTGAAACACGCCTATTTAGTATTACATTCCTGCTGACTGAGGAGTCCACAGATTTTTACTAACGTGTTGCCGGTGCAGCACCCCAATATCATTTCCGCCCCTAATGATTGACCAGCCAAGAGACTTTACCAGCATGTATTCCTGATAAGTCTGAATCGATTGTGAAACTTAGTATCAGCAGTAATTCAGCATAGAAACCACAGATGTTCGTCACAAAATCTTACCATGGAGCTACATCAGAATTTGGACTGCACGTTTGACCTTTCCTCATCCCACCTAGAGAGAGGTCACTGTTCAGAGACAAGTGGGCTCCTTTTTTTCTATTTTTCACCCAAACTGAACCGTCAATACTTCACACACTCTCAGAAAGGACATTTTGAATAGACTGTTTCTACACAAATTGGGGCCCATTGCTAACCTGAACACTGCAACAGCCCATAAACGGGCATGACCCCTGCCAAGCAGGCTTTCTTCCGGCCCTCTCTACGGAAGCTGTCATTCTCTCATTTGTGGATGACATGCAGGAGTAGGTGGACAGAGGCATTACTTGAGACCTCGTCTTCCCTGATCCAGCAGCGGCCGGCATGACGCACGGGCAGGGGGGCAGGGAGTTGAGGGGGGGTGGGGTTGTGATGGAGGGAAGGAAAAAAATAGATTAAAAAACAATCACTTGCCGCCGCCCGGTCCCACGTTGCTGCTCCTGCTCTCCTGCTTCCGATTTCAGGAAGCAGGCAGCCAGGCTCCCTCCCCCTAGCCAATCACAACGCTGCAATTGCAGTGTTGTGATTGGTCTGAGCGCTGTGACACAGCACTCACCAAGGGGCTGTAGGGGTGGCCCTTTTCTCCATGCAGACTGTAATGCAGCCTGCATGGAGAAGTGAGAAAGTGCGCATGACTGGTTTGGGTGGCCCGAGAGGGCCGACCAAACAGTCACTGCGCTTTTTTAGGAGTGGGCAAACCACTCCTCCACTGCCCTGCTCGCAGAGCAGCCCTGCCCGCAAAGCATCCAAAGATAAAATGATAATAAAAGTTATCATTTAATGTTTATGCTACTGCACTGCTTGAAAGCAGTGGGGCAACGCTCATCCGCCATAGCGGAGGAGCCGCCCCAGCCTCGACCTCTTGGCGGCCTTTGACACAGTCAACCACAATCTTCTGGTGGATCGTGTCGGGGCTGAAGGACTCTGCAATCAAATGGATCATCTCCTTTTTAAAAGATGGATCTCAATCAGTCCAACTCACCCCTTTCAATTCACCTAAAGTACAACAGAACTGTGCAGTGCCACAAGGCTCATCCCTTTCTCCACACCTTTTCAATCTATACATTCGCCTCTTGGTGCATTCTCTCTCAAAAAATGGTCAAAATATATAAGTATGCAGATGATATGCAACTTCTCTTTACAATTGATAACACCCGGAATCTAAGAAGTTCTTCTAAGACACAATGTTGTTCATTGAATAGCAATCACTTAAAACTAAACTCTGGCAAAACGGAGATAGTTGTCACCAAAAACAAGCTTGACCTTTGGAGTCCTTCCTTCTGGCCCACTGCGATGGGTACTCCTCCCCCCACCACCCAAGAAGTCGGTAAAGAGCCTCGGAGTCCTTATCAACGAGGAACTCTCCCTGAAACCTCAACTTGGATCTGTGATCTCATCCTGTTACCTTCAACTCAGCAGGATCAAGAAAATAAGAACATATCTTACTGTAGAGGCACTGGTTCAAGCCATAATTGCCCTGGTTATGTCAAGAATAGACTGCCAATTCCCTCTACCTGGGCCTCCCCAATTTCTTCACTAGTAGGCTTCAGATTGTCTAAAACCAGGAAGCATGCCTGATTCACCAACTTCCCAGACATTGCCACACCTTCCCAGTGATGAAAAATCTCAACTGTCTCCCTGTCGCCTAGCGATTTACTTTTAAAACATGCTGCATCATATTTAAATCCCTCCACATGAAAAGCCCAGTCCTCATAAAAACTTGCATTCAAAAGTATATACCCAATAGAAATTTAAGATCTACCCATCCACACTATCGATCCCTCAATTTAATAGGAAAAGGACAGGCGGATCCAGATTTTCAGTCATTGTCCCCCTCTTTCTTCCCACCCCGCATCTGCAACTCCCAGCACTCTGAAATAAGGATGACCCCCATCTTTAATCAAGTTTTGTGTTTTATTAAAAACAAGATTGGGTGTACAAGCACTTCTGCTGCAGTAAAATAATGGCTTTTCAGACCGCCTTTCCATGTCTAAAACTAATAATCTTTGCTCAGCCTACACATGTAGGAGTCACAGTATACATGTGATCATCATTCTTGGTAAACAGTCTTATTGATTCGCGGCCTTAACTGAAAGATGTGTGACTATTCCAGACATTCTGGTACATGCATCAAGGAAGGCTTTTGCGATTCCTTAATTGCGATTACTAAGGAATCGCAATTAAGGAATCGCAAAAGCCTATGCATGTAGGAATCGCTAAAAAAATAGCGATTCCTAAACATTCCTTAATTGCGACACGCAAATAAGGAGTGCCTTTCCATTCATTCCTATGGGCCAGAAGGCCCATAGGAATGAATGGGAATTGCATGCGCAATTTGCGAGAATTGCGCATGCATTTTCAAGGGCACACACAAAGGACACCCTGTTGCACACCTGAAATTGTAATGTGCACCCATGTTGCGCACAAGGACGTGTGTGTGTAACAGTTTTTGCAAATTACCGACCAGTTTTATTTTTCGGTAATTTGCGAACCTTAATAGCGAAATCGCTATTTTAAATCGCTTCTAGCATTGCATTTAAGGAATCGCAATTTGCGATTCCTTAAATGCAATCGCAATTTGCGAGTTTTGCATTTGGGATGATGCATCCCAAATGCAAAAATACAGGTCGCAAAGGGGCAAATTCTGAGAATCTGCCCGTTTGCGATCGGTTTTTAGTTTGATGCATGGGGCCCATAGACTTTATTGAATTAAAGGTTCAATATTCATGGACGACCCCTTTTGACTTAATTCGTACTAGAACCACTATCCATTTCCCTTAATAGAATACAGATGTTCTAGGGAGCAACCACAAACTTGGGAAGTGGCATCCGCTTTCTTAGTGTTTTGATCACATGTATTTTGTCCTTCAGGCTCAAATGAGTAGACTCATGCTCCCTTGCATCTTGTAATTGCTGCTAGAGTTTTTTCCGTCCCTGTACGTACTTACTTGCCCTACCAACTGAGGTGTTGCCCTACCAACTGAGGTGTTGAGTTGCTGTATTTTTTTATAGCACCACTACAGCCTAACGCACATGCCCACTGCTTTTTGGGAAGCTGTAAAGAACCGTTGGTCTTTGAGCTGGTAGTACCAACAACACTAATGCATACCTCACAGCTACTTCTGGTAGTACAAAGTGTTAGGTTTTAGAGGTTAACGCACATTCCTTGAGCTGGAGGGGAAATCCTATCAACTCTGACGGATGTGCTGCAATGTTCTGTAAAGTATTCATTTTAGCAGCTGCTGAAGGTTTAGCCAACATTGTTCTGGTAGGTTTGATAGAGGTTAAGAATGGTCACAATACGCACAAGCCTCATTTAAGGTCTCATTTGTTTTTCATGTGTCACCTGGGTCACATACCTTGCTGTTTCATATCGCGTGTTTTCAGTATTGAGCTAAAGGTCATGTGATGTAATTTCCAATGATTTTATTATTCTAGTAGGTCTTAGAACATGAAAAGCTTGTATTTTGCCTACAAAGTGTTACGAGCTCCCCCATAATGTAATGGTATTATGTTTTTCTCAGGGGCTCTGCTGTGGTTAAAACTGTGCAAGGGTGGCATTGAGAGCCTCAGGCCATGGAGCAGTATACGACTAACAGCAATGGTGCCACTGAACAGATTGTTGTGCAGGCCGGGCAGATCCAGCAGCAGGTATGGATATTTCTATGCTCAAGTGCACTGCCGATTGTGTGTTTGAGACCTGGGACACAATGATTTGTGTCGTCATGTACTTTAAGCGGTCAACCCGGGTAGTAAGGTTTGGTACATCATGCTGGGGTTACGCTTGTCTATCAATTTCAAACCTTTCTACCACTGCCAGGAACACCTTTATGTAACGGGAGGGTTAGTATCATGGGACGGGTGGTTCCCTCCTCTGCCCTCACCTGTAAAGATTGAAGTCAGACCTGTGATACCCAAGTGGCAATATTGGTGATGCATCTTGGTATAATTACAAGGAATTCAACAATTTTGGGCCAGGAACGAGGGGCCCTGGAATTTAAACCTCTTTATGGAAAAAAAGACATCTGACCCACCCACATGTGCAGAAATGCTTGGTCTGAGTACCGGCTCCAGCTGCTAGTCTGGGGGTTCACATCAGTAACCAGTCCAAGGCAACATTTTCTGAAGTTGTTTTTGAAGGTCATGACTGATATCCGTTGATACTTGGGATGCTAATCTTTTGACTTTCTTTTAGCAAAGTGCCTGAAGCCCTAGTTATGCACTGACCTGTGAATTAGACCTAGTATATGATGCATAGCAACCAGTGACAATCCATTCTTGAACATCTATTCTCTCTTTGCTCTTAAAGTTTTGCTCATGTTTCGACATTGAGTTCATGTTTAGCTTCACTGCCCAGCCTGTCATAAACCCTCTGTTTTCATCTAGGTTCTTAAATTGTAATCTGCCAACTCACTCCTCTCCCACCTTATACTTTGTCAAACTTATATGCTCTCTTGCTGACACTTGGCTTCTAGCAGTTGTTGTTCTTCCTATTCCTGCCACAGGGTGCAGTCACTGCTGTCCAGTTACAGACAGAGGCGCAGGTGGCTTCCACCTCAGGCCAGCAAGTCCAGACCCTGCAGGTAGTGGTGATCTCCCTGTGTCTCATTGCATGAGCCTGTGCCTTGGTCACCACCACCTCATTTGTTTCAAACTTGTGTTTGATTCTTCCATGTTGCATATCATTAGCTGCGCACACATACGCGCACATGCTTTCATCTGCTTGTAGCCCATCTTTAGAAGTGAAAGTATTAGTACGTCAATGGGGCAGAGAATAGCAAAGTGGGGCTGATCTCATTATTACGAGATGTCTGTAGGACATGTCATAAGGGATTCAAAATAATGTGTACATTGTTTTTGTGACTATTTGTGCTTCATAGAAGATCTCCATTATGAGGAGTCACTGCAGCTTGTGGAGATTTAACAGGATTTAACTGGTTGTGCGAGTATTGGAGAACAGAGTTAATTTGAATCCTTCTATTCTACAGATGTAAGAGTGGGTTATTGAGATTCTACCAGGAAGACCAGGACACTTGAGTAATTCAGTGTGAGAGAAGAGGCTGCAGGTAATTGGGAGGTCATATAGTTTTTAACTTCTCTGTTTTGAAGTGATCAATTAAATATGGCAGTTAGCACAGAGGAGCTCGGATCTTGCCGACATTAAGATCTTGAGAGAAGACGAACACATTTAAAAATTGAAGTTTTTCGTTTAAATTGTTGGTCGGCACTAGTGTTGAAACACTGTTTGTTTCTAACCTCTCTGCTGAAGACTTAGGATACCAGTTCTTCAAATTAAGGATTCTCAGCAGTGTTAACTTTGGGTTTTGCTTTTGTCATCACATGCACTTGCCCTTGTTTGACATTTTTCTACGATTTGAATTGCTAATGTCATTGATTTGTTTTTCTCTCTCTGCGGCCGCAGGTCCAGGGTCAACCGCTCATGGTACAAGTCAGCGGTGGCCAGTTGATCACATCCACAGGACAGCCCATTATGGTGCAGGCAATGACCAGCGGGCAAGGCCAAACCATCATGCAGGTGCCTGTTTCTGGGGCACAGGGGCTACAGCAGGTGAGAACACTGATCACAGACCTACTACAAACTCGACGAGAACATGTTTGCTGTGGTGTTGGTAGTCAAAGGTTCAGCAAGTTGTGGTCTGCTTAGTTTTGGTGGTGGGGAGGGCGGTGTCTACCTGCTTGCTGCACAGTTTTCATTCAGTCGAACTAGTAGTTGGCTGCTATTTGGTTGCCAAAAATAGAAGTCTACAGTAGTTCACATTAACGGTAATGCAGTGGCTCTAGTTTTTTCCTTGTTTCTTTTCTCTGTTTTCTCAGATCCAGCTGGTACAGCCGGGCCAGATACAGATCCAAGGAGGACAGACAGTCCAGGTGCAGGGGCAACAGGGACAGACCCAGCAGATCATAATCCAGCAGCCACAGACTGCTGTCACTGCAGGCCAGAATCAGGTAATTTAAGAAGAAGCTGGTGCAAGCTGACCACACGTTTTAGTCACTTGCATGCTGTGGATTCACTCCTGAGGAATGGACGAGAGAACTCTCGTGAATCTCACCTGTGTGCCTTTGTGTCTTTCGCTGGAAAATGTATACATTTGCATCTTTAGTTTTTGTGAGCGTGACTGATATTCATGTACTCTGGGTTTTTTTGGCGCTGACATTTAAAATTATCAAAAACTCACACCCACTCCATGCATTGGTCTCACACATGACATCTCTGAAGAGATTGCATTTGACATCTTGTGGGCCCTCCCTGTGTCACAGTACCAGAAGTCACAACCTTTGTCTGTGTGTCTTGAGCTCTGAGCACAAGACCAGGCCTATGGCCAGGCCCTGCATTAGTCTCTGTGACCACAGTGCTCATGCCACCTGGTCTTTGACTATGCATAGATACACTGCGGCCTTTTTGCAGGATTAACTCAGTGCAAATCCTTCAACCTGTTCCAGGTCTGCGAATACTGCCACAAAAACAGATTTTTTTTCTTTATTTAAAAAAAGGTAGTACCTGCTCCTCTAAGATTCCTCTCCTCACGCCCCTCCCCCCTTGAGCTTTGTGTTTTTTGCAGTCCGCTGGTCTCTGGACCTGCAATCTTCAACAAGAGCAGGGGTCTAACAACTGGAACTGGGGAACCAGATTCAAGTCCCCGGCCTCAGCTCAACATCTTGTAATTCTGGGAAAATCATTTAATCTCACCGTCCCTGAAAAATAGTGATTCAATCTGGTTCATTTTCAATTGTTGCTAGCCAATCAAATTTCCCGGATCCCCAAATCCTATGAGGATTTGTGAATCAAGGAAAAAAATGCTCCCTTTTTCCAGGTTGATTTCTTTTTGATTATGATTTGATGGCAAGCCTCTGCTGTAGCAATGAGCAACCTTTCTTGTTGGTTAGGAGGAAGCTCAGGTTTGCCCCATCCACCTCGCTGCTCTGCCCACCCCCCCCAGCCAGATTAACATAAAACTTGAGTTGAACTCGCAGAGGGATCTATAGATTTTTTTCATACATGAAACTCCACAATGCACATTTCCTATGTCAAAGGGCTTATACTCTGGATTATGAAATAGTAAATTTCCTCTTGATGCAAGTTAATTGGTAGTGAAGGTGGGTTAGTAGTGGATCGAGTTTGGTGGTGGTGTTGCACTCTTGTGTTTTGTGGTGTTAAATTTCTTTGTTTTGTATTGTTCTTGTCCAGTGTTTTTACAGTAGTTGTTGTGGTGTATTGATGATTTCTTAATATTGTTGCTGAGCTATGATTCGATGTGATTTGTGTTAAGATCAGTCATACTCCAAGTACTGCCCGGGGATTGCTTGCGTCCCCCCTGACCTTTAAATGCACCCCCTGGTGAATAGCAGCACTAGGCTGCTGGTTACTTGAGAGAACACCAACATTCAGAGAAGTGTTAAATTAAAGGGCAAACATTTATTTACATGCTAACTGAATTAAAAGGAAAGAAGCAAATAAGCTGTCCTGCACCACTTAACATTAGGACACGTTCATTTTTAAAGACCTCTTGCAACAAACGTGATGATAGTTTCTACAAGTATTTAAAAAAAGTGTAATTTAAGAACATGCAGACGCGTTTGAAGTCATTTTTCACATGGACCCCTCTGGGTCACCTGGGTTGTTGTTATACATGGACAGCATTATAATTCACTAAATCAAACACAAAAAGTTTTGCACAGCGCACAATCTGAACGATTGTATTTCAAGATGCTCTTATATCTGATGTAGAAAGAGGAGGCAAAGTGAGAGAAAACAGTTGCCTAGGATCACACAATTTGGTCAACTTGGGAAGCGGGGGTTGATCTCAGGTTTTCTGGTTTCATATTGTGCAGTTCTATTTCATTCCAATAATCAAGTTACCTCCTTTTTACACGTAACTCTCCTATGGTAGCAATAGCAAGCAGAGAAGGCTTTCCCCAAGGTGCGGTAGAGGGATGGCGATTCAGACACAGCATAACGCAGTATTGTCAAATCTATGACTTCTAGAGACTGGGGAATTTGTTAGAAGACAGGATGGAATGAAACCCTCAAATAACTACATGATTCATTGCCCACACCATGTACATGCTTCACTTCCTCCAAGCGCACCTAAAACCCTACTCTTCCCCCAGCCAGACTCCCACCCTGCTGGCAACTGTATGGCCCTCTGGCACACCAGAGACCATACCACACAGGCCCTTTTGGGGCACAGGGAAACTGTTTGCTAGTTCTCATGTGTTTAAATGATGTGTTGTGTTTGCGTGTTGTATTCAGTTATGATTTTATGTTTTCTAATTGTGTTATACTACTATGTTGTGTTCGGTCTTGTTTTATATTGTAGCATGCCATTCTGCTATTTTGTGGGGGTGTTTTTTTAGTTGTGTGTTACCTTGTGTTACGAGTTGTTGTAGAGTTGTATTAAAGTGTTATTATGGTGTACCACACTGTTATATTGGTTTGGTATTGATATTGCTGTTTTGGTCTTGGTGAGTTTTTTGGTGGTTTACTCCTATGTAACCCAAAGTTGTCTTGTATACTCAAGGACATAGTGCCAAACATGAATGGACCAATTTGTAAATGGAAAACCGCCTTAGATTTTTATATTTCTGCTTTTTGTCCACAAAAACACCCAAACGTGTAAATAAAAGTTTAATTAGCTCGGCATCTGGGGAAAAAGTTATATGCACTCGCCTGTATGTTAGTAATTATTGCAGTTTATTTGATGGTCAGCTTGTTTTACCCTGCCTCGGCTTTCTGTCTGTATATATTCTATTGGAACATTTATATAGCGATTACAATACTTCTATGTGGGGTGCCGCAGTGTTTGCCTTCTTGGGCAGCACACTACACTGTGTAGGGTGTGTGGTTGAGAGGGTGTTTTCTTTGTTTTACTCCTAAATGGTTGTTGGTGTGGACTGGCACAGTACAGTGATGCACATGACCTGTAGCGGTTGTCTGATGTGAGTGCAAGAGGGTCAAGTAGTACATGGGATTTAGTGTGCAGCCTGTTTGGACTACAAATTACCGAAGAGAGTTAGTCTTGGTATTAATGAGGGCTAGGAGGTTTATATATGAATTTTAATTGCCATATATCCTGGCTGGACATGGAAAGTTGTTACTGTTTGCTAACATGAGAGTATGCTGGTTGGGCTGTGCATATCTGTAAATTATACTTTTAGGTTGTACTTAAGAGAGAATATTGTTCTGGGTTCCGTCTCAGCATTTTGGGATCGTGTAATCTTGGAAACTACATTGTTTTTTACCTCTCGTCTGAACTGCAAGTTCTCCTGGGTGCTTCAAATCTTATCTAGTTGTGAATTTCAGAGCTAGGACACACACTCACTCACTCACTCCCCCCCCCCCCCCCATTTTCGACAATCTTAGCAGGATTTCAAAAAGGACATTCTGGAAAAACTTGGTGATTCAAGTTAACAGGTAACTCTGGGGAAACTAGCATTTACAATGCAATAGGTCTCGCAATAGTGAGATTTTGAACTATTGGCATCGTAAATGGCAATGCTTTTTATAATATTAAAAGGCATTGTCATTTACAATACCAATAGGTCAAACTATAGCAAAAGCAAGACCTATTGTATTGTAGAGCACAGTGTCCCTGAAGTGGGCGCCGCGCTCACCATTAGTATCCCCCCCCCCCACCCCCCAAAAAAAGCAACAAGCGCGCAGTGTCCCTGAACCAGGCGCCGCACTCAACATTCTAGTAAAAAAAAAATATCAAACTGAGCGTAGTCACTAAAGCGGGCGCCGCGCTCAGCATGCAATTTTTGTTTAAAAAATAAATAAAAGGTGTAAAAACACACAGTATCCATGAAGTGGACGCCGCGTTCTTCTAAAAAAGTTGTTATATTTGGGGAAAAAGCTTCGCCATTGTGCAGTGAGTGAGTGGGGGTAGGGAGAAGCTGCTTTTAAAGTTAGAACGGCATAGCGCTCCATACGAAAAGCGGTGGGTGCGCTGCAAATACAAACAAAAAAGCAACCGCCATTGTTTGTCCCCATTGTCAATAAACAAAATGGTGCTCACCCACATATAACACCGACCGTGTAACAAGCCAAGTAAAAGGTCCAGTCGCTATGTGTGGTAACAGACAAGGGGGCACCAAGGAGGGACTAATAAGCCAACTTATGAATCAGAAGCGAGCATTTATGAAGGACAATGCCACAAGCCAATGACATAAATGGGCGGAGAGTGGGAGAGGCTTCCAGTGCATACCCTAATACAGCATGCCTCGCAGAGCGAGCAGCGCCTTCTCGCTGTCCTTAGGCTCATCCTAAAAAAATGAGAGCTGTAACAAAATTGAGTACAAGATAACTGTTCCTCAGTGAAGTGCTACTGATTTCTTCTCCTTTACTTTCCAATTACTGCTTCCTCTGTAGTCTGCATCAGGTGTTCCATTTTAACCACCGCTACATTATGCAATGAGAAAAATAGTTCCATTATAAGAAATGTCGGGGACATAGACCTTTTGAATATAAAAAACCTAAATCATGCTAATTGAGTAGCATGTTTGGTTGGATGGATTTAATATTCTGTAAAGTTGTATATTTTATGCTTCACTTATCCTGGGCACTTTGCTGTCGGTGTACTCAACATTTCTTTTTAAAATTTACTTTACAATGATTCACTTTAACAACTGTTTTCCAAATTTTGTATACAAAAGTCTAAATGGTCAAATGAATAATCAAAACATCCAAACCGACTTCACCCGTACCATTACAAACTCATTGCTTCACATCTTGAAGATTGGCAAGAAAATAACAAAAACGTAGTGTTCGAGGCATATTAGCTGCAGATTGTACACTGTGCATAGATCGCCATCTGGTGTTGGGCTCGGATGCTTGCACTTTGTTGTTGTCTTGGAAGAGTCTTTTGTAGTCACGAGGTAGGTGACTCCTCCTTTGGACGATAGTGCGCATGGGCATCAACTCCATCTTCAGATTGTTTTTTTCCGCCATCGGGTTCGGATGTAACTTCGGCGCTCCGGTTCCAAACTTTATTTTCCAAACCTTTTTCGACGCGCAAATTATCTCTAACTCGACGGTATTGTTTTCGATCGCGTAATCTTCGACGCGCCTCTCTCCTACTACATTCCGGTCGTCGACGCGGGCCGTTGGACCTCTCGACGCCGCTCGGGCCTACAGCTCATGGAAAGAACTCCATTAAAAAAATGTCCCCAGTGTGGAGCCAAATTCCCACACAGTGACCATCACAAGGTCTGTAACCTGTGTCTCTCGCCCGAACACGACGAGAACGACTGCCAGGCCTGCGCCTCTTTTAGATCCAAGAAAACCATCCGTGATCGCAGGGCCCAACGACACATCATGGCGCAGAGACCAGCTCCGGCACCAGCGGACATCTTCGATGAAGGCCCCGATGTTCCAGAGGACGATTCTGAAGACCTACACATCGTGTCCGAAGCAGACGACTCAGACTCAGACAACCACATCACTCCTGGTCAACGAGTGAGTACAACTGCCCCTACCCCCACTCCACCTGAAAAAACCAAGGCCCTGGTCAAGACTTCGCCTGCTGGCCCCAGTCGCGACCTAAAACAAGCTTCAGAAGCCTCGGGCTCGGCTCCGAAGACAAAGGCCAAGACTTCCGGTTGCTCGGGACCGAGCAAACCTCATATCCAAGTCCCACAGGCGCCTTCGGCACCGAAGACGGGAGACCAACCTACTCCCAAACACAAGTCGGCACCCACCACCTCGACGCCGAAAGACAAACAATCAGCGCCGAAGCCAAAACCTTCGGAACCGAAGAACATCTCCGGCTCCATAACAAAGCTAAAGGACTCTACACCAACTCCTAAAGCTTCGGAGCACAAATCAAAACTTCGCTCGGACCCGAAGACGTCGGCGCCGAAAGCGGTTATCGACCAAGACAAATTTTTCCAGCCTGATCCTGTCGATCCCAAACAGAAAAAGCTACACATAGATCCCAAAACAGGACATGTGGCTACTATTCCACACAAGAAGAGTAAGTTGGACACAAAAGACATTCCTGTAGTGCCTTCAAAGAAGAAAGACTGTGCCACTTCACCTATCAAACCCTCTTCTCCTGTTCTTCTTCCCCCTAACCCTATCCTTTCTCCTGAGCCAGGTCCTCCTTCTAAACCTGTCTCTCCTCCACACACTCCAACAATTCCTCCACATTCACCACAGGATGAGGTTCATGATGATTTCGACAATGGGGGGCACACCAATGACCCTTATACTGATCCTGACGCTCATACAAATATGCCACAAGATCATTGGGACGATTACAATGACCCAATAGACCTCCCTCCTCCACAGCCATACCCAACAAAACCATCTCCCCCAGAAGACAATATTGGTTTTGGACAACTCGTAAACAGGGCTGCTCTCTACCATGGTGTCCCCATACACTCAGACCCTACGGAGGACGACTTTCTCCTAGAGACCTTTGAACAGTCCCAGAAAACTGTCCAAACCCTGCCAATGTTAAAAGGGTTCATTAAACACGCCCCTGACATATTCAAAGACCCGGTCAGGACCAGAATTCTCAATCCTAGGATTGATAAAAAATATAAACCTGCCCCTGCCGATCCCACCTACATCAAAGGGCAACTACCGTTAGACTCACTAGTAGTCTCTAATGCTAGGAAGCGCGCCAATTCTCAAACCTCCGGTGACGCGCCACCTCCGGATAAAGAATCCAAATTGCTGGATGCGTCTGGCAAAAGAGTTGCTGCTCAAGCAACTAATCACTGGCGCATAGCCAACACCCAAGCATTACTTGCTAGGTATGACAGGGCCCACTACGACCGCTTGGAGACCCTGTTACAGCATTTGCCTGACCAATACAAAACAGAGGCAAATGACTTAATTCAAGAGGGCAAACTAATAACCAACGCATCCATCAAATGTGCCCTAGATGCAGCCGACACAGCCTCCAGGTCTGTCAACACTAGTGTGCTACTCAGACGACATGCCTGGTTACGCATTTCAGGCTTTAAACAAGAGGTTCAGACTGCTATCCTTAATCAGCCCTTCGATCAGGAACACCTTTTTGGGCCGGCGGTAGACACCATTTTAGAAAAAATGAAGAAGGACACCGAGACCGCTAAATCCATGGGAGCATTACAGTCTCCATCCCCACGTGGTTCCTTTCGTCACTCCTTTATAGGGGAGCATCTAAAAATATTGGAACAGACACCGCCTCCTCTTCATATAAAACCACCACTCACACATCCCCCAACAGAGGATATTTTAGAGGTGGATACAGGGGAAATAACAACAAGGGCAGAGGCCGCGGTAATACCAACACTCGTGCCTCCTCCGCTACTAAACAGTGACTTCCCTCCACTCCCTCCAGACCATTCCACTCCGGTCGGAGGGAGACTCTCACAGTTCCTGCCTGTCTGGGAGTCCATCACAACAGACAAGTGGGTAAGACAGATTATCCAGTATGGTTACTGCCTCGAACTCACAGCAACCCCACCCAACATTCCACCCAAACAGCGTCCAATGTCCACAGAACACATTACGCTCTTAAAACAAGAGGTTCTCTCACTGCTTCAAAAGCATGCAATAGAACCAGTTCCCTTACAGCACCAAGGGACGGGGGTTTACTCGCTGTATTTCCTAATCCCCAAAAGGACGGCACCCTCAGACCAATACTGGACCTCAGACCCCTCAATCTCTACATACACTCCGATCATTTCCATATGATCACTCTGCAACAGGTTCTTCCACTTCTACATCAAGGCGACTTTCTCACCACACTAGATCTCAAAGACGCCTACTTCCACATTCCCATACACCCTGCCCACAGGAAGTATCTAAGGTTCATAGTGGACGGACAACACTATCAGTTCAAAGTCCTACCATTCGGGGTAACCACCGCACCCAAAGTATTCACAAAGTGCCTTGCGGTAGTAGCAGCACACTTAAGAAGACAACAAATCCATGTCTTTCCATATCTCGACGACTGGTTAATAAAAGCCAAGTCGTTCAACCAGTGTGTTCATCACACTCATCAAACTATCCAACTACTACACGACTTGGGATTCACACTAAATTACCCCAAGTCAAACCTCCAGCCTTCCCACATCCATCAGTATCTAGGAGCCACAGTAGACACTTCCAAAGCTCTAGCATTTCCAAGTCCAGCTCGCATAGCCAGTATACAAGCCCTAACCAGCAAATTTCAACCGCAGCAGTCACTCCCAGCAAGGGTGTTCATGCAACTCATAGGAATGATGGCCTCTTGCATATTTCTCGTACCTCATGCAAGACTTCAGATGCGCCCCCTACAGGAATGCCTAGCACGTCAGTGGAACCAGGCTCAAGGACAACTTGCAGATCTGGTGTTCGTAGACAGCCGCACCCATCACTCTCTACAGTGGTGGAACACACAAAACCTGTCCAAAGGGCTGCCGTTCCTCGAGCCAGTTCCACAGATAGCACTAACAGCAGACGCATCACTCACTGGTTGGGGAGCCCATCTCCTAAACCATACAATTCAAGGCAAATGGACCACTCAACAAAAAGTGCTCCAAATCAACCACCTAGAATTACTGACAGTATTTCTAGCACTAAAATCATTCCAAGAAACATCTACAACACAAGACTGTCCTAATCCGCACCGACAACATGACAGCCATGTACTACATACAAAAACAAGGAGGCACACATTCTCTGCAGCTGTCCCAGCTCGCACAAACCATATGGAGATGGGCCATCCCACAAAAGATATACCTGCTAGCACAACATCTTCCAGGAATTCACAATCAGATTGCGGATCTGCTAAGTCGACAGACACAGCAGATATACGAATGGGAACTTCATCCCCAACTTCTCCAACCTTTTTTCCAAAGGTGGGGTCAACCAGACATAGATCTGTTCGCCACACACCTGAACGCAAAATGCCCAACCTTCGCCGCAAGGTTTCCACACCCGTTGTCCAAAGGCAATGCGATATGGATGAACTGGTCAGGCAGATTTGCGTACGCTTTTCCGCCACTCCCACTGATTCCCCTAGTAGTACGCAAGCTCCGACAACAGTCTCTCAAAATGATCCTGGTGGCTCCCACATGGGCACGCCAACCATGGTTTACAACTCTACTAGAACTGTCGGTGGTTCCACACCAAAAACTACGCCTCTCCCCAACATTGCTAACGCAGAACCATGGAGAGATACAACACCCCGATCCAGGACAACTGAATCTAGCGATCTGGCTCCTGAAGTCCTAGAGTTCGGTTATCTTAACCTTCCGCCAGACTGTATGCACATTATTAAAGAAGCCAGACGCCCTACTACTAGAGCTTGCTATGCAGCTAAATGGAAAAGATTTGTCATCTACTGCAAAAATAATAAAATTGATCCACTGGATGCTTCCATCCAAGACATTATTTGCTACACTTACAAAGATGTAATCTAGCATATTCATCCATACGATTACATCTAGCAGCACTCGCCGCTTATTTACAAAACAGACAACATTTGTCATTATTCAGAGTACCTGCAATTAAAGCCTTTATGGAGGGACTTAAAAGAATAATTCCTCCCAGACTGCCACCCTCTCCAGAGTGGAATTTAAACATTGTCCTTACCAGACTCATGGGTCCCCCATTCGAACCTCTACATAACTGTTAACTGCAGTTCTTCGCATGGAAAGTTGCTTTCCTTGTCGCAATCACCTCTCTCAGAAGGGTAAGCGAGATCCAGGCTTTAACCATACAAGAACCATTCTTACAAATACATCATAATAAAGTGGTTCTCAGAACAAATCCAAAATTCCTTCCCAATGTAATCTCAGCTTTTCACCTTAACCAATCTGTTGAGTTACCAGTGTTTTTCCAAAACCCAGACTCTGTAGCAGAAAGAGCTCTTCACACACTGGACGTCAAGAGCCCTCCTTTACTACATAGACAGGACTAAGCCTTTTAGGAACACAAAACAACTGTTTGTAGCCTTTGCACCACCTCATAAAGGTAACCCCATCTCTAAAGCTGGGATCGCTAGGTGGATAGTAAAATGCATTCAAATATGCTACCAAAAAGCTAAACGCACATTAACAATTCCCCCTAGAGCGCACTCAACACGTAAACTAGGGGCTTCCATGGCATTCTTAGGGAACATTCCCTTAGATGATATATGTAAGGCAGCAACATGGTCTACACCACACACTTTCACCAAACACTATTGTGTTGACGTGCAGGCGAAGCAACAAGCTTCTGTAGGCCAGGCTGTTCTTAAAACATTATTTCAAACTACTGCAACCGATACAGGTGACCACCGCTAAGGGAGACACTGCTGTACAGTCTATGCACAGTGTACAATCTGCAGCTCATATGCCTCGAACGGAAAATGCTACTTACCAGTATGCATCTGTTCTTGGCATGTAGAGCTGCAGAGTTGTACACGCCCACCCGCCTCCCCGGAACCTGTATCTGTTCCAGTATTATCTTAATTAGATACATTCACATGGACATCTCTTACTTCTTACTAACTCCATCATTTTCCCATCATGGCGAAAAACAATCTGAAGATGGAGTCGATGCCCATGCGCACTATCGTCCAAAGAAGGAGTCCCGTACCTCGTGACTACAAAAGACTCTTCCGAGACAACAACAAAGTGCAAGCATCCGAGCCCAACACCAGATGGCGATCTATGCACAGTGTACAACTCTGCAGCTCTACATGCCAAGAACAGATGCATACTGGTAAGTAGCATTTTCCTTCTCTCTATTGTGGCTTGTGGAATGCTCTGAAAACAGCGCCTAGCAATGTAGTATCCACACTGTACAAACATTCACTCTGAAGGAACTGCAAAAAGAGCGCACTGTACAGTAGACCGGCTGTGGATCCAGTACCACTTATTACCATGCCAAATGCATCTACCTAGGTAATGGCAAAATATTTCAGAGACACTGTGAATGCACAAACTACAAAGTCCTCAGTAAAAAAGGGAAACGTTCCACATGAAAGCGCTGCACCCATACCTCCCAACAGGTACCTCCTGGCACATATCAGTACCATGTTTGTAAAATATACAGATTTTGCTATTGTAGTTGCCCAGATTTCTTGAGATTCATCTCGGAACAACCTCAAGTAAACTTATTCTCATAGCAGAAAATGCAGAATGCCAAAACTTCACATCAGACTCTAAGAGCCAGATGAAAGAAAGTGAACTGTTGCTGTTTTAAGCAAGGACTTGTGTATGTATATATGTTATGCTTTTCCACTGATTCTGCTCGTACCAAAGAGAGCAATAAAAACTAAGGCAGTCAAAGACCAGAATTACACTGACTGGCTCAGAATGGACATGCCAGCGGTGGTTTACAGATCCGGTTTACTTATCAAAGCAGTCCCTCGGGTGACTACAGAGCAAACTAGGTGTACTCTCTAGTGCATAAGGCATGATCCTTCAGAATTTAACGCTGTTGTCTCCAAATTTCCTTCTGTATTCCAGAGTGCATACGGCTTGATGTCTGAACATCCACATGGTCAGCTTCATATTTCAAGTAGTAGTGATTTAACTTTTAGTGCATCTGAAGATCGGTTGACCCCTTGAAGTGTAAAACTGCATTTAGCCAACGTTGCAGAATACCCTTTAAAAACTTTCTTCAATGTTCTGGAGATTAAGAACTTTCCTGAAGGGCTTGGACTGGTATTTTCTCCAGTCAATTCCCTGTAACACATTTGAAAGCATTGCGGCGACCATTTGAATCCTGCCTAAATCTAAATAAGCCTTTCTGTCATGGAAAATAGCTATACTGGTTACCATTCGGAGAGGTAGTGAATTATAGAGATTATGCGCAGTCACAGAAGCAAAGGATGGCAACTCAAAAATATTACTTGACATGCGCCATATTGTATTCTGAAGAACATTGAACGAAAAGCAGTAAAACGGGCGTAAAGATGAAGAACCCACTGTACTAAAGAAAGAGTAACTATCGCAATCTTTTTAGATCGGTCCAGTTACTGACATCTTCGGAGCAGTCACTTTGCGCTCAGTCCATATATTTGACAAGTTACTGTAATTTAATTGACAAAATATCCTACTATAGAGCTGTCTTCGCTGTTTTGCTCTACCAACAGTGTGTTTTTCTGCTTATCAGATTGGAGATGAGCATGTTTTTTTTCTTCATAAAACAATTTTATTACAATTTTAACAGATCATTGATGTAAGAATATTGATATAGGTTGAACACTGTACGATACGATTTATGGCATTCTCAACTCATTTCTACATCATATGGGTTGTCTACTACAAAATCTAATTGATGTTCTGTGAAAGCATTTAACTGAAGTGATTCAGAATTGAGTGAAAGTGGTGACCTCTTGTGCTTTCATTTTGGCTTTTAGTCAATCCTCAACTGTGAGGGTGCCAATGTCCCTTTTCCAAGGTCTCACAGAGGTGGTTGAATGTGTCTGGGGAGTGACACCAGTGCTCTTTACAGGGCGCTGATCTTCCGCCTTCCCATATCATCCTTCAGCAGTTCCACCATAAAGGGATTAAAATCAGGCAGATACATGAGGCCTTTAATGTTGGTGGCATGGGCTTGTCTAAGGTGTAAATATTTGAAAAATTACTCTTAACCCTCTTATAATCCTGGGAAGTCCTATAAGGATCGCATGTTCATACTAGCCATTAAGCCTCTTAATTTAGGCGCACCTTTTGCAACCCACCCTTTTGAAGCTGTGTAAGGAGTGTACTTGACCGAATCATGTAGCCTTTGCTGTGCCATCGGTGTCCCGCAAGAGCTTGCATATTTATCGTGAATATTGGTGAAGATGCCATGATAAAGTAATGTTACTAACTTAAAATCATATTTAGTCTTCATGCAAATATTCATTGTCTTCACCAGGAGATATACCGCTCTCGGGAGTGAGGATTGTGAACATGGACGGACAGCAAAAGAGCTAAGCATCCTTAGCCGTTAACTGAGATTCAAAAGTCAACTGTCAAAGCGGTGCTTTCTGGGATTGCAGCCAGGGAAAATAGTAGTTTTCTTTAGTGAAGCTATGCTGCCTCTTAGCACAGCTTTTTTTTTTTTTAAAGAGACACACCAAATTGAATTTGTGACTTGAGGTTTAATTTGACACTTTTGAAAAAACGCCACATTGAGATAGGCTTATATACTTGAGAGCAGTTTGTCTTGGAGGAGGGGGGCAGTGTTCTT
Organism: Calotriton arnoldi; assembly: GCA_963921515.1. NCBI lineage: Eukaryota > Metazoa > Chordata > Amphibia > Caudata > Salamandridae > Calotriton > Calotriton arnoldi. The sequence continues at coordinate 1,838,231 of CAWUFW010002737.1, read as the reverse complement.
AGATCATACCTATAGGCTGAGATGTTAAGTGTTAATGATTTAAGTGAACATTTGTATGAGGATAACTAGGCTTACAAGTAAATAGCATTTCCTTTCTCTTAGTGTTCCATTGAGATGGTTTAGTGTTTCCTTTCGTTATATGTGCATACATATCCGTTGCCTGCCGAGTGATGCATTGTTCATGGCGACAATCCTTTAGTCTTATAAAAATGTTTGATATAGATAGAATGTAGTTCTCAGGTAGAGACCAGGTAGATAGTTGACATTTGTCAGTGTTCATGTTGGGTTAGAAAATACTCTGCATTATTCAGCCAGCGTTACGTTTAGTAGTCTGATGTCGAATATTTCTTCCCCTGTGCTTGAAATCCTTATCCCCAGTGCTTGGAATCCATGTTGATGCTCTGGTTGTGTTCCATCAGGGTCAGCAGCAGATCACTGTCCAGGGCCAACAAGTGGCGCAGACTGCAGAAGGGCAGACCATTGTATATCAGCCGGTCAATGCTGATGGCACCATCCTACAGCAAGGTACTGCAGACATGGGCGGGAAACTCTGTCCTATTTTAAACTTTGTAAACGGGGCTCTATTCTAAATTTGTATGGATGTTTTTGTGCTATGTTCTTTTCAAATGCCAGTTTAGGCCAAATGATAACTGGAACAGACAGGATTAATGCTATTACTCTGTTCTTTGTGTATTTCTCTTTTGTTTTGTTATTTAAAGTTACAGTCCCTGTTACAGGCATGATCACCATCCCGGCATCCAGCTTAGCAGGAGCACAGATTGTTCAAGCTGGAGGCAACACCAATACGACCTCCAGTGGGCAAGGCACCGTTACTGTCACGCTTCCGGTCTCTGGCAACATGGTGAATTCTGGCGGCATGGTGATGGTAAGTATTTTATCTAGCACAAATACATGGGGTGTCTCAACCCAGAATAACGGATTTGAAGACTGCAAGTCATACTAACTACATTGCAGTTAGTGACATTTAAACACTTTTTGAATTTTGTGGCTCTTTGACTTCCTGTTTTTCCTAAAGTATTACTGGAAGCTTGAATCATTCCTTTCCTGTAACACTTAAGCTGTGCTTTCTGTTGTTTTACTCGTTAAACTTTGGAGTGAGCGATGTATCCTATGAACTGTACGATACTGGTTGCCAAAGCTTCATGAACTCAGAAGCATGTTGGTTGTTCCTTTTCTTCAATATTAACCTATGGTTGTCATATGTCTATTTCTAGAAACACAACTTTCCTCACCCTCCTGTGCTTTCCTTTTTTACTGTGCATCTGAACAGTGGCACCTTTTCTGATTAGAAAATGTCTCCTGTTCTGTCATAGATGGTACCTGGAACTGGTTCTGTGCCAGCCATACAGAGGATTCCTCTGCCAGGGGCAGAACTACTGGAGGAGGAGCCACTTTATGTCAATGCAAAACAGTATCACCGGATACTAAAGAGGAGGCAAGCCCGTGCCAAGCTGGAGGCGGAAGGCAAGATCCCGAAAGAGAGAAGGGTAAGATTTGTGGTGAAGTGTTGCATGTAGAGATGAAATATACAGTGCAGTCTTTCGTGGTAGCATGGGTAGTTGAGTGAAACTACAACATGCCTAAGGGTTGTAGGTTTTAGGGCCTACAGAACATTTCTCTTTCTGATGGAAAGATTTGTGCTGTATTTTTACTTTGCGTTTTTATTTTTATTGCTTTTTGCACTGACTGAGATTTCACTATTCTACACTCCCAGTCAAGTTTCCCTATTTTTGTGTTGAGCCAGCCTCGTCTCTGGTGCCTGCACTGTCTTGGCTGTGCTGTCGCCTCCTCTGTCTCTCCGCTCCTTGTGTCTTGCCTACTGTTCTGTGACCTTGCTTACGAATACTGGATTTATGCTTGTACTGTTCTGATAGATACTTCTAACCGCAGATTCTTTTGAATTTACCCACAAGGGCCAGACTGGATCTGGATACAATTTTCCCAGCTAGTGCTCCCTCTTGTCTGCTGATGTCATCAGCCTGCAGCAGCCTTGCCCTTTCTCTGGAAGGGATGGCATCACTCCTGCGCAAGACAGCAGTTTTTCCCCCTGTAGCCTTGGGTACAGAATTGAAGCTCCGCTCCCAAAGTTTGCTGGATCTTCGCAGACTTCAAAAACTTTTTTTTTACCCCAATTACACTGTGCTAGGGATGTCTTCCCCAAAGACAACAGGCTTCACAATTTTTCATCTGCAGAAATCAGTTGTCTGTCATGGACGTGATGTCCAATCATGGTTCGAATTAAGGCCATCAGGGAGTGTGAGGTAAAGTTCTACATCTCTGATGAAGTCTGGTGCCTATTCCTGCCCCATATCCCCGTCTTGAGGTCCCGGTCCTCGGGTAAATCTTAAGATGAAGTCCAAGGACAAATCTCTGTGCAAAAACAAGTCTGTACTGGAGCCCTCCCGAACATTCCTGCTCCAGGGTGATTTCACTCAGTATGCACTCTAAAGGCAAAGGCCTAATGACATTCCACCGCTGGAGTGTTTCTTAACCCAGCACTGACTGACCCAGTTAGGCTTCCACCCCTTTGCCATGCCGGCTCTGTTCCCGGAACATCTGCAGTGGAACTTTGACCTTCAATGGGGATGCCTCTCAGATAAAATCCACGTCTCTTATGAGGCAGCGTGGGACCTTCAAAGGTGGACAAAGGATTCCATCCTGACGAGCACCAGGCCAATCTCCATACTCTCCCCAACTGCTGAGCCTGACGTGTGTCCTCCGCTCCTTCTCCCTCTTCAGGAGCTCCTAGTCTCACTAGAAAGGGGCAGTGTTCTACACCCGAACCTTCACTTCCATGTGTGGACATTGAGCAGAACTAGCTGAACGGATTTGATCAGCCCAAGGAAGTAGCGGATGTTATCTTAGCTGTTCGCCACAAAGCCGATTTATTCTGGACATAGGGCAAAGTTTGTGGCCTAATGGGAGATTTTGTCCAGTCGATCAGCTGCATGCTAAACCTTCTAATTACTGCTTCGGCTCTCAAGTCTGCAAGAAGGGCCATTTAGCCTGCTGAGTCCTGCAGAATTTACTAGTGCGAAAAGCGCGCCTCATATCCTCTTGTTTGAGAGGTTTTCTTTGGTATCTGTTCAAAAAGTGAACGATTTACAGTAAGAAGTATCCATCAGAAGAACAAGTGGAATGCTTGTTTATCAACTGATGTCAGCGTGCAGTTGTGCCTATATATGGAACGGCATCCTCACTTCTGCAATTGAGACAAGGCTGCCATGGATTCTGACAGCCCCACCCACCGGCATGTGGGTGCAATTGCTAGGTAAACAGTTTCTGGAACCAGTGTGGCACCTGAAGGAGTTCAAAAGGTAAGGAATCTGCGCTGAGTATCTAGCAGAAAGCGTGTTACCTAAGGAGGGTAATTTGTTCTTCTTTCCTGCTTCTGACTAACGCTGTTGGTTTTGCAGCATGAGTCTGTTCTGGGTTCACATCATGGTGCAATATTCATTTAGCTGTTTCTGCCTCTAAGCTTTTGGTTTCTGATTTTGTTCCCCTCACAGAAATACCTTCATGAATCACGCCATCGCCATGCAATGGCCAGGAAACGAGGCGATGGTGGCCGCTTCTTCTCGCCCAAGGAAAAAGATGGCTCAGATATGCATGTAATAAATTAATTGAATTCAATGTTTTTATTTTGTTAAATGGGGAAATATCAAATTTTGTAGTTGTCAGTCTTTAGGAGTCCAGTCATAGAAGTATATGGCTGGTTTGCTTGATGACTTTGGAGCCAGTTGTGGGTAAACATTGTTTGATCAGGATCAGTATTTCCTTTCAGAGGCGGTCTCTGTACTGTATCAGTTGTCCATATCATAGCAGCACTATCTCGGTTGAGCACACAGGTGTGAACATGACAAAAGGTTAGCGAGAATAAACCATTTAGCACTAAAAATTCGGTCTTGTTAAACAATTCACCCCTCCCTCCCCACTTCCCCAAGCTCCCCCCCCCCTTTTGGAACGTATGCAGTTAGCTTAAGTGCACATTATATCACCCAGTAATTTGTTTTAGTGGTATATTAACTGGGGCTGGTTTTACTCTTTTTCATTAAAAATGGCTTTCCTCTTGATAATTATGTTAATTTCTATTTTTGTGAGGTGCACATTCCTTAGCGTTTTGTTTTTCATGGACAGCTTGAAGTGTCGCAGGAGTGTTTTCTGACGGTGGGAGGGTGCAGGGAGCAGATGACCACCTGGAGTACAGGTATACTGATCCACACAGGAGAGGTATAGGGACAGACTGGGCATTTGCTGTGCAGGTACTCAACTACAGTGGGTGATGGGGCAGTTATTGGAGCCCAGTGTATCTGCACTGTTGGTGTAGGGAGTGGGTGCACTGTTGGTGTTCGATGTGGGGTTGACTTTTGGAATACGTGTATTCTGGCCAGTGACAGATGGGCAACTGATGTATAGCTGTTATACAGTTGTGTGGGTAAGGATTGACAATACTCCTCAAGCACTGATATTTTGCACCGAGTGAATTAGGCTATGGGCGGATAGTGGGGCACACGGGTTCTACAATATAAGACCTGTTCTCCCATTTATTTCACTTTTAGATTGCTGAGGGAAGAAGGGACTGGACTCATGGGTGATTGTATTTCTCTGATGTGTGCTTGACATATCTGTTTCGGCCTCTGGTTAATTTATCATATTTATGTTTGTTCCTGTCTGTAGGATTCTCACGGAAGTGATGATGGAATGACAACGATGATCCGAGTATCTTAACCTCTCCGATCATAAGACTGATAGAGGGTCAATCTCCTCGCCCGACCGTTCTCATCTTTCTACTTTAAACAGCTTCCCTCGTTTTGTGCGGAAGGACAAAGGCATATCATGTTGTCTCTCCAACACATGGGCAACTGTTTGCCATTTGGATTTTCTGTGGAGATGTGCTTGGCATTTTAAAAAGAAGTGGGCGCTGGCTTCCCAAAAGTCTTCTGCAAATGGCCATGATGTGGTGGAAACCATTCACTTATGTTAAGGCTCAGTGCTTGCACCTTCTATGGCACGGAGCACTGTTAGGGTCCTTAAGTTTCCAAACAGTTCCAAGTTAGAGCCTTCTCTCCGCTTGAAACCATCTGACTTTTCCAGCCATACACCACAAAATTGCTCCCAACATTGATTAATTTTTAGAATGTTTAACGTCTTGTCGGCCGCAACAGGAAAAGATCCTGCCTTGTCAGCCGTGGGGCGTACTTCAGGCACTTTTTTGAAATCTCATTTGCCTTCCTGACTTTCCTTCTGTTATCCCCCTCCTTCTCTGTTTCTGGAGTATGCATGGGCCATCTGGACAATGGGTGGTCCACATCACTTAGAGGTTTTCGCACTTGCCTGAAAGAACTGCCAACCATGGTAGGGATCTCTTTGGGTCATTCTTCTAATTTACCAGGACCTTATTGTCATGCAGTGGTACTGTATGCGGATATACATTTGGGCTGCATCTGTATTGCTCTCTAACCCAGGATTTTAACTACAGCTTTATTTGTGGGAGAGAAAAAAGGAGTTATGGGGAGGTGTTGTGTATTGGCTATGAATTACTAGATGGAAAAGTAGTTTCATGTTTTGCAGTAGGGAAAATGTGTTTTTGTTCTTGAAGAGTGATAAATAGCCATTCGTACAGAAACTTTGATTTTTGGTATGGCCAGTACTAAAATGTTATTACTTGGCTTAATCAATATTTATCTACTTTGCCTCTCTCTTTGTAGGAGAGATTGTTCAGGTAGAGAGATTGGGCCATTGCTGATCATTGTGTTACCATTAACCTTCGGGAGGGAGGGGGGAATCCTGTTCCTGGAATATTTTCTGTTGCCGGCAGGCTGTTACTTGTTGAATATGAGTGTTGTATCTTTGTTGTTTAGGGTGTGACAGTGGAATAAAGAAGTTGAATGTTAGATGAAGGTGGCACTGCAGCGTGGCCACAGAACTAGCCCATTGCACCAGTAAAACCAAGACTGTTGCAAGGTTAGTCACATATCTGTTGATTTACTGAAGTAAGAGGAACCTAAAGGAGTTTGTGAGGGAGGCAGGGTGGCTTTACCAAATGAGACCAGGGTGTTCATAGAACTTCCAACTGTGCCATTAAACCAAGGCTAGTCTCATAACTTTGGTTCACTGAAGTAAGAGGGATCCAAGAGAAGGAATATGGTGTTTGTTCAAGGTACTACAGTTTGATTTGCAAAAACATTTGTAAATAGTTTTTTAATAAGGTATTTTTCATGCAGTTAGCTGTATCTTTAAGTACTGTGTACACTACCAGCTAATGTTAATAAAGCAACTATTTCTAACTGTTTTTTTTTTTTTTGGTTCTTGGTCTCTATCTGTTTTGGCAGCTCCAGCCTCCCATCTTGAGATCCAGTAAATCATTATGGTATCAAAGTAACAGATCTTAGTCGAATTGGATTTTTTTAGCGGTTGCCTTGAGACTGCTTTTAGTTGAATGTTGTCAAAGATATATTGTGGGCAATACTAATATGTAACCTGGGCTTTGAGTTAGCTTACTGTTGATTCCTTTTCTTGTCAGTCTCATTTGCTTGCATCTTGTTTGATGGCTTTCCTTCACATTGTGCTTGTCCCTCCCTTGGAGCATATATTTTTTACGATCTTTGATTGTATGACTTGGATTGGGCACATCATAGAAAACAATGCCAAGCCTTCTTCCCAGAGGCCCTTCACATCATTGGCCTAGAAGATCTGGTAGGCACTGAGAAGGAAGAAGGCATGTACATCCTTCCAGCCGCCCAGATGGGTGACAGCCCAGAGGTGATGTCCTCTGAAGCCTTTGACGACTAGCACAATGATGAAGTGTTCAGCCTCGAAGCCCAAGCGAAGACCATGTCCACGCCCAAGGGAGTTCTGCATCAATCCCCAGGTCTAGCCTAAAAATGCACTGACTTTGGCTCTGATGACACTCTTTTACCTGGATAGTCTTCTTCAATACTGAGCAAATCTCCACATAAGGGTATCAAGCCACGCCAGTTTGTCAGTGCCTCCATGCCAAGTGGCCTACTAACAGCCAGCATAGGAGCTGATGTCTATAGTGACTGGCCTGCCTAAACCAGCCATGAGACTGGCCGCCCATGCAACTCTTGACAGATCTGCCACGACCGAGGGATGAATCCAGCTACAGCTCCCCGATGTCCTCCACAGAATACACGAAAACACCTTCACCCCTCTGTGGGGAAGATCCTATCTAAGCCCCCCGCTCCTGAACCCACACATTCACATCCTTCTGTATTCCTAAGAAACGGAAGTTGATCTCTGAGGAGGAGTTACCCTTTGAGTCTCTTACACCTCCTATGCCCAAGAGGGTTAGGACAGTGCCAAAAACCCACTGCCACTTCCCCCGTGACCCAGGTATTGCCCCTTCACTACTGCTACCATTACACCCATGCATGCTTCCACAGTCTTGCTCTTCACAATGCCTCCTGAATCTCCTCACACAGACTCAGACCTCGGTAGTCCTTACCAACCTCAGGACTCATAGTATCTTTCCCTAGCTCCTAGGGGAAGGGGAAAACTTGTGGTAATCCAGAAGACTGCCCATCACAGGGTGAAGATGCTCATGGTCCAAGAAAGAAGATGATTTCCTTGTAGAGACCTTGCCAATGACCGAAAGATCAACGCAGTATTAGCTCCCCATTTTCAAGGACATGGTGAAAATTGGTACAGAATATTTCCGGGAATCAGTGGAAAAAAATATAAACGAGCTCCAGTTGACTCGGTGTACATCCTGGTTCAGCTTCCACCCGACTCCACTTGTGTGCATGCGGCAGGCAGCGGGGGATGTACCTCCATCTGACAATGCAAACTGATTGACACTTCTGGCAATCATGTGGCAGTGAGGGCTACTAGGCATTGGTGTATTGTCAACTCTGTAGGTGTGCTCCTTTTATGATACACACTGCTGGGAGGAAATGGAAAAGGTATCAAGCACCTCACTGGGGCACACTGGAAAAGCATAGAAGAGCAGGTAGCCAAAGGCAAGGTAAAATCTACTGCTAATATTAGCTTCACCTTGGATGACACACATTTCGTCCAAAAGCATGAATATCGGCATCATGCTTGGCTGGGAATCTCTGGTTTCCAGCCGAAAATGCAATATCATCTTAATGTGCTCTTTTGATAGAGAGCATGTCTTCGCCCCTCGGGGTCAATGAGCTACTGAAGAGGTAAAAAGGACATTGACATAACTACATCAGTGGGTTCCCTTCAGTCTTCCTCCCAGGCTCCACCTTTCAGAAGCACCAGACCAAAGGCGGGTCCAAGCTCCAGCATCCACCCAAAGGCTACCAGCTGCTGTCTTTTCAGAACAGGCTGCCAGACAAGCAGCTCTCAAGGGCCTTCACACGAGGTGGCTACAGAAGGCAAAGGGCGAGGCAGCTCCAAAATTGGGGCCTTGGCCTTAGAGCAGTGGCCCTCCTTACATTCCCCTGTGATCCATATAGCACCTGGCGGGGTAAGACAGAGAAATATCGTCAGCAAATGGATTCTATCAGCAGTACAGCATAGGTTTGGCTTAGAATTCCGCACCGCCAAAGATTTCACTGTGTCCTCAGCCCAGACCACCTTTAGCTGCTCAAGATGGGAGTGCTTGTGTTCCTAGACCCACAAATCCAGCCCTTCTTGGTGTCTTATAAACATGAGAGAGCAAACCCCAACCATCAGTTATGGCATTCCAAAAGCTGCTGCCTTTTTTGTAGACAGCGTCCTCATACTGTAAGGATGATAATGAAATTGGAAATTATGGCTTCATGCATTGCCATAGTGCCTCATTCTAGTCTGCAAATACACCCAATTTAGGAGTGCCTCGCAAGGCCATTGCCGGAAGTGGAGGGTCAGTAGGAGGATCCTAGTGTTGGCAAAGGCCAAGACGAAGTGTCCTCTCCTATGGGGAAACAGGAACAACTTGTTGCTCAGCACTCCTTTCCTTGACCCTTTTCTGTAGGTGAGCATTACCACAGAAGCCTCACTATTGGGGTGGGGAGCTCACCTCCACAGCATGACTGTTCAAGGCACTTGGATCCCCCAATACCTGAGGTGTGACATCAGCCATCTGAAGCTCTTGGATATCATCTGTTCGAGGCATGTGAACTGTAGATCACATGCTGTGCATAGATCGCCATCTAGTGTTGGGTCCGGATGTTTACACACTGTTTTTCTTCGAAGAAGTCTTTCCAGTCACGAGATAGGTGACTCCTCCTTTCGGTGACAGTTTTTTTCCGCCATCGGGTTCGGATGTTAGTCGCTGCGCTCCGGTTCGACGACATTCCTTTGGTTTCCCTCGGTGCGCAAGACACCCTCGACCGTATTGTTTCCGATCGCGAATACCATTCTTCGCGTGTCGTGTTTAGTTATAAAAACCCTCTTTCGATCGGAGAGCTCGTGGTAGGCCGTCGGGCGTACCTGCGTGGGTTCGACTCGCAGTTGATGGAACGAACTCCCTTCAAATTCTGCCCTCGGTGCCACGCGAAGTACCCGCGCACCGACTCACACGGAGTGTGTAACCTGTGCTTGTCTCCTGAGCACAGAGAACAGGACTGCGACGCGTGCCAGGCTTTCCGCTCCAAGAAGACGCTTTACGACCGTCGGGCTCGACGTCGCGACATGCAGAGTCAACACACAAGCTCTATTCCGCACCTCTTCGGACCAGAATCGGAAGAAGAAGCCGGCGACTCTATCTGGGCCGAGGAGGAACAGGAACCGATCTCCATTTCCGGGTACGGCTCCGACCAGGATGAAGACATCCCGCATGAACAGCGTACTGTAAGTACAGAATCTCCCTCGCCCCAACATCCATCTCAACCAAAAAAGAAGGCTCCGGACCGATCCGCGCGCTCGGGCCCCGGTCGGCCTCGAGACCACGCTTCTGACGCCGCGCCTTCGGGCTTGGCACCGAAGCCTGCAAAAAAGCCTTTCGGCTCCGAAAAGCCCCACTCTAAATCGGGCACCGAGCCAAAACCTTTGGGCTCGAAGCCAAAGTATGGGTCCGAACCACATTACTCGGCACCGAAACATACTTCGGATCCGAAGACACCAACTCCGAAAATGTCGCCATCAAAACCTTCGGCGCCGAAACAGACTGATGCACCGAAGTCACCAAAAAAAGCACCGTTTCGACGATCCGCTCGATAAACCGAAACAGAAGGTGTTGTATATTAATCCTCAGACTGGACATATTACCTCAAAAGTGACACTAAAAAGGGCTGATGCAGAAGAGGAATATCACATTCCTTTGAAGAAGAGAACTGTTGGAACTAACCCTTCCCCTCCTCCTCTTCCTCCTACTCTTCCATCACCCCCTTCTCAGTTTCTACCTGTGCCAACTTCACCTGAACATTCACCACATACACCTGACAATCGGGATGATGGGGATGATGATATTCAGCCTATACCTACAGACCCATGGGACGACTCCAACACTAACTCGCCCACAGGCAATGATCCTGACTTATACCCTACCAAGCCCTCTCCACCGGACGACAGTGTAGGCTACATTGAATTGCTGGGTAGGGCTGCTAATTACCATGGGGTGCAGCTCCACAAAGAGTCTCTCGAAGAGAATTACCTCTTCGAAACCCTTAGCAGTACACAAAAATCATCACTCAAGTTACCCATGCTCAAAGGGATGATTAGGCACGTAGACGATATATTTAATCCCGTCAGGGCACGTATCCTTACCCCTAGGGTAGATAAAAAATGTCAGCACCATCTGACCCAGTCTACATAAGGGGACAATTTCCATTGGACTCATTGGTGGTGTCCAACGCACGCAAAAGGGCCAACTCCCAAACTACAGGAGATGCTCCAACCCCAGATAAAGAATCTAAGCTTCTTGATGCTTCTGGGGAAAGGGTGGCCTCTCGGGCAGCAAACTTCTGGCGCATATCTAACACACAAGCATTGTAAGTTAGATACAACCGTGCGCACTGGGACGAAATGGAACAATTACTCCAATTGCTACCCCAAGAACATAGAGCTAAAGCTCACGACCTAGTGAGGGAGGGACAACTTATCTCAAATAATCAAATCCGGTGCTCCCTAGATGCTGTTGACACAGCAGCCAGAGAGGTAAACACCAGTGTCCTGTTAAGAAAGCACGCCTGGCTTCGCATATCTGGGTTCAAACCTGAGGTCCAGACTTCCATACTAAATACACCCTTTGATAAGGAACACCTCTTTGGCCCAGTGGTAGATTCTTCACTGGAAGAGATGAAGAAAGACACTGAAGTGGCCAAATCCATGGGAGCCCTTCAGTGAACACAAGGCCGTGGTTCCTTACGGCGCTCATTCTATCGAGCAGGGTCCAAAAATACTTCCTCAGAGACTACATCCACCTACAAAGGCAATAACCAACCCTCTGGCTCTAAAAATTACTTCAGAGGGGGTTACAGAGAATCAAAGGCAGAGGTAGAGGGTCAAACACACGTACCTCACCCTCAAATACAAAACAGTGACTTACCTATACTTCCTCCTGACCATTTAACACCTATCGGGGAAGACTGTCACATTTCTTACCAACTTGGCAGTCAGTGACAACAGACAAGTGGGTTCTACAGATTATCCGTTCTGGTTACTGCCTGGAGTTCATCAACACTCCTCCAAACATTCCTCCAAAGGCACACAAACTTTTACAGGACCACCTACACTTCCTCAAACAAGAGGTACAGTCTCTACTTCTAAAAGGAGCTATAGAACCAGTACCGTTACAACACCAAGGGTCAGGCGTGTACTCCTTTTATTTTATTTTTTTATTTATTTTTATTTTTGGGGTTTTATATAGCGCTTACATGACCCGAGGGGTATCAGAGCGCTTTACAGCTGTATACATGTATAGAAACATAAACATTAGAATTTCACTGACTAACATCTAGAGTACTGGAGGTCACATAGATCGCGGTCATTGACCAGATGCATAGAGATGACGCATGAGGAGAAATTCTTTTAGTTGTCTCGAAGTTCGTGAAGGAGGGATTAGTCCTGATGTGGGTAGGGAGAGTGTGCCAGATTTTTGGGGCATTCCCTGAGAAAGAGCGGGAGAGGGCTTTTTGTTTGTCTTTTTGTGGGGATTAAGAGGAGCGAGTTGGAGCTTCTTAGGTTTCTTGATTGTCCCGCTTTTGTGAGTTTGGCTGCGAGGTAGTCCGGTTTACCTGTGTGTAAGGCTTTATGGGCGAGACAGGCAGTTTTGAAAACGCAGCGTGCTTCGATGGGTAGCCATTTTAGTTCCTGTAGTGCAGGGGTGATGTGGTCGTATTTCTTGGTGCCTGTGACCATTCTTGCTGCTGCGTTTAGGGTGGTTCTCATGGGGGCTATGTGTGTTTTAGCAGTCCCAGTTAGTGTGGCGTTTCCATAGTCAAGTCTGGAGAGAACTAAAGATTGGGTTGCGATTTTTAGGTCATTGGGTGGTATGAAAGGTTTGATTTTGTTGAGGAGTTTTAGGTTGTAGAGGGCGCCTTTTGCTGAGGAGTTTATGTGGGAGCTCATGTTGAGACTTGAGTCTAGAGAGATCCCTAGAGATTTAGCTGAGATTGCTGGAGTAAGTTTGCAGTTTAGAGAGTCAAGGTTGTTTATCCATTCTTGGATTTGAGGGGGTTGTTCGTGATTGGAGAAAACCAGGATTTCGTTTTTTTCTTGGTTGAGTTTGAGGTGGTTGAGAGTTAGCCAATTTTCTACTTTTGATAGTGTGGAGTTGAGTCGGAGGATGTCATTGAGGGAGGATATCTCGAGGTACAGCTGGGTGTCGTCAGCATAGAGGTGGTAGGCGATGTTTGCTTGTTTTAGAATGGTGGTGAGCGGTTCCATGTAAATGATGAAGAGTGTGGGGGAGAGAACTGAGCCTTGGGGGACACCTCGAGTTGAGGGGGAGGTGTCGGACATCGAGTTTTTGATTTTTATGAATTGGGAGCGGTTATGTAGAAATGAGGAGAACCATTTTAGGACATTGCCGTCTGCTCCGATACGCTTTTGTAGGGCGTCTAAGAGTAGCTTGTGGTCTACCGTGTCAAAAGCAGCTTTAGAAGGGGGGGGGACTTGGCCTTGTTTGATGCAGTCGGGCATCAGTCCGTTGTTTAGGGAGCTGTTTATGATCTTTGTCCACAGTGGGGTTAGGGTGAGGTTGAGGTTCTTAGCCAGGGAGGCGGGTAGAGGGTTTGCATAGTGGTTGGAGTGTTTGGAGTTGGCAATCACAATGGAAATGTCCTCTTCGGAAGAGGTTTGAAGTCCTTCCAACACTTGGGGGAAGAAGGGGGTGTAGGCTTATTTTAGTGGTTGACAGAAGAGGGGTCTCTTCGGGGAGCATGTCGTGAACTGGGATTGGGTTAGGTATGGTTATGGGTGAGGATTTGCTGTGTTGGGGTTGAGGGTGCTGGTCTAGGGAGAGCTCAATGTTGGTGATTTTGTCATTGAAGAATTTGGCCAGGCTGTTACACTGAAGTTTGGAGGCGGGGGGTTTGTTGGGCTTGGAGGTCTGTTTCTGGATGATGTTGAAAAGTTCTTTGGGGCGGTTTTTGACTTTGTCTAGTGCGCTCCGGAAGAAGGAGGCTTTTTCCTTGATTATGTGTTTTTTGTAATTGCTGCGTTCTTTTTTGAGCTGGAGGAGGTTGGTTGTGGATGGGTTTCCTATCCAGAGTCTCTCAGCGGCTCTAACTTTTCTTCTTTCGGAGTTGAGGTCTTTGTTGAACCAGGCTCTGGAGGGGATGTCTCTGACTCTTTTCAGTTTCAGGGGGCTAGTTGGTCAAGAGCAGTTGTCATTGTCCTGTTGTACAGTGTAGTGAGCTCGACCGTGTTGAGGTTGTCTGTGGAGGGTGGGAGAAGTGAAGTTATGGTTTCTTCGAGGACAGGGAGGGGGATGGCATTGAGGTTTCTGCTACTTTGATGGGTAATTTGTGTTTTGACTGGGGGAGCTGCGGTTTGATTGATGTTGAATATAATGATGTGGTGGTCTGACCAGTCGATTGGGAGGATGTTAGTGATGGTTATTGTTTCATTTTTGGCTATAATTGCATCAAGGGTAGAGCCTTTGTTGTGGGTTTGACCCTTGCAGTGTTGGGTGAGCTCAATTGTGAGAAGGGGTTCATTTAGTGACTGTATAACAGTGTCCTTTTCGTTATTCCAGGGGAGGTTGAAGTCACCCAGGATGATGTTGTCGGTGTTGGCTAGGGAGCAATGTGTAAGTAGGTCTGATATTTGTTCTCCGAATGCAGGAGAATTTCCTGGGGGGTGGTAGATGAGATGGCATTTTGTTACTTTGTTGTTTTGGCGTGTTATGATGCTTGTTTCGAGGTATTCGAAGGTAGAGAAGGAGTGGGTTTTGAATTCAACTAAATTTATGTTGTTCTTATGGATGATGGCAATGCCGCCACCGCGTTGGTCAATTCTGTCTTTTTTAATGATGGAGAAGCCAGGGGGGACTAGAAGGTCAAGGAACGGATAGGATGTTTCATTTAGCCAGGTTTCGTTGAGGAACGCGATGTCAGTCGTGATTCAGTATGGCATCAGCCAGCTCTATTGCGTGCTTGACTGCGGATCTGCAGTTTATAAGCATGCAGTTTATCTTGCCGCTGTTGGAAAGGTTTTGGGAGGAGGGGGGAGCTTGGGGAATGGTTGTGCATTGGGAGGGAGGTCTTGTAGATCTAGGTTGGTTGTTGGCTCTACCTATTCCGGTGATTACCTGTATGTTGGAGGGGGGGGTTTGGGTTGTTCTGGGGTCGTAGGTTTTAGCGAGAGTCGCTGCCTCTCTCAGAGACATCTTAGGATTCGCTCTTCTTGGTCTGAGAGATTGGGTGTTGCTAGGGGTGGAGCGCCAGCTGGTCGTCTGGTGATTGGGCAGTTGAGGTGGCTCACTGATGCTTATGAGGGAGGGGAGTATTGGGTGTTGGGCGGGGACAGGGGGGGCTTTGGTGTTGAGATGTATTGTGTTTATGCCCTGCGTGATTTGGCTATGGAGAATGGATAGGTTTTCGGTTATGGTTATGAGGTGCTTGGGGGTCATTGGTAAGAGGGTGTTGAGTTGTTTTTCTATATGTGTGAGGCGTTCAGTTAGTTCAGCCATTGACTCTAGGTTTGGGGGAGGGGAGGGGTTGGGGGTGAGATTCGGCTGAGGGTGTAGGTTGGGACAGGAGGGTCGAGGGGTGGTAGGATTAGGGGGAGAGGAGGGGTTGGGGGGGCCAGATTCGGATGAGGGTGTAGGTTGGGACAAGAGGGTTGAGGGGTGGTAGGATTAGGGGGAGCGGAGGGGTCGGGGGGGGCAGATTCGGCTGAGGGTGTGGGTTGGGACAAGAGGGTCGAGGGTTGGTAGTGGAGGGTAGAGAGGGATCTGGCGTGGGGGTGGGGTGTAGGTCTGAGGCGAGGTGAGGTCTGTAGGTCTTTTACTTCCTAATACCCAAAGAGGACAGTTCTCTCAGACCAATATTAGATCTCGGGGAACTACATTTTTACATACAGTCAGACCATTTCCACATGGTAAACTTCAACAGGTACTACCTCTTTTTTTTTTTTTTTTTTTTTTGGCAAAAGGGCGACTTTCTGTCTACTCTTGACTTAAAGGACGCCTACTTTCATATTCCAATCCACCCTGCTCATCGCAAATTTCTCAGGTTTGTGTTAGCGGGTCAATATTACCAGTTCAAGGTACTTCCATTTGGAGTCACCACTGCCCCCAGAGTCTTCACAAAGTGTCTGGCGGTAGTAGCTGCTCATCTGAGAAGACAAAGCATCCATGTCTTCCCATACTTGAAGGACTGGCTCATCAAAGCCAACACGTACCAACAATGTCTCAAGCATACTTCCATAACCATTCACTTACTGCATCAACTTGGGTTCAGTCAATGTGCCAAAATCACATCTTCAGCCAGCCAATACTCAGAACTATCTAGGAGCCACTTTAGATACTCAAAAGGCTCTCATGTTTCCCTACGCAGCCAGAATTTGCAACATTCAGGCATTAGTTCTCCAGTTTCAACCCAATCAATCACTTCCAGCTCGGGGTTTATATGCAACTGCTGGGGATGATGGCATCTTGATCGTTCCCCATGCCAGGCTGCCCATGCATCCGCTTCAGGAATGCTTAGCCAGTCAGTGGAACCAGTCATACGGTCTATTAACCGATCTAGTGTTGGTAAGCGGCCGTACTCATCGCTCTCTGCAGTGGTGGAACACACAAAATTTATCAAAAGGACGGCCCTTTATAGACCCAGTTCCACAGATAGTACTAACAGCGGACGCATCCCTAACTGGCTGGGGAGCTCATCTTCAGCAACACACTGTACAAGGTCTGTGGAGCCAACAGTAAAAGTTGCTCCACATCAACCATTTAGAGCTGATGGCATTATTTCTAGCTCTCAAGGCTCTTCAGACCCACCTAGCAGGCAAAACTGTCTTGGTTCGTACCGACAACATGACAGCTATGTATTACATACAAAAACAGGGGGGGACACTCTCCCCAACTGTCCCACTTAGCCCAAGACATCTGGACGTAGGCTATTCACCACAAAATCTACTAGCGGAACACCTCCCAGGAGTGAACAACCAGATTGCGGACCTCCTCAGCAGGCAGAGGCACCAAAAACACGAATGGGAATTTCACCCTCAAGTTCTCCTGCCATACTTCCAAGCTTGGGGAGTCCCTCAGATAGATCTGTTTGCCACACAACAAAATGCCAAAGCTTCGCCTCCAGGTTCCCCCACCAGTTATCCAAGGGCAATGCACTATGGATGAACTGGTCAGGGATATTTGCCTACGCTTTTCCGCCTCTCCTACTCATTCCATTAGTGGTTCGGAAGCTCAGACAAACATCTCTCACACTAATCCTAGTAGGTCCTACATGGGCACGTCAACCTTGGTTCCCAACCCTGTTGGAGCTCTCTCTGGTCCCGCATCAAGAATTGCATTTAACCTCCAGTCTCCTCACACAGAGCCATGGAGAAGTCAAACACCCAGATCCCAAACAACTGAACCTCGCGATCTGGCGCCTGAAGTCAGAGTTTGGTTATCTGAATCTTCCGCCAGACTGTATGCACATCATTAGGGAGGCCAGAAAACCTTCCACAAGAGCCTGTTATGCAGCTAAATGGAAGCGTTTTGTTATTTATTGCAATAACAATCATATCAACCCTCTTGATGCTTCCAAACAAAACATTATCTGTTACACTTGCAGCAGTCAGCATTGGCTTATACCTCCATCAGAGTGCATCTTGCTGCAATAGCTGCGTATCTTCAGAATAGACAACATTTGTCACTCTTTAGAGTGCCTGTAATTAAAGCTTTTAGGGAAGGACTAAAACGAGTCATACCACCAAGACTCCCACCTACCCCAGTGTGGAATCTTAACATAGTCCTCACAAGATTAATGTGCCCGCCCTTTGAACCCATGCACAAATGTGAACCACAGTTCCTCTGTTGGAAAACAGCTTTCCTCATTGCGATCACTTCATTGAGAAGAGTGGGTGAACTACAGGCACTAACCATAGAAGAACCTTTTTTCCAACTACACAAAGATAAAGTGGTTCTTCGTACCAATCCCAAATTTTTACCTAAGGTAGTATCTGCATTTCACACAAATCAGTCGGTAGAATTACCTGTATTCTTCCCTCAACCTGATTCTGTTACAGAACGAGCTCTACACACCTTGGATGTCAGAAGAGCACTCATATTACATTGAAAGAACAAAATCATTTCGTAAGACCAAAAAACTCTTTGTTGCTTTTGCACCACCTCACAAGGGCAATCCTATCTCTAAATCAGGTATTGCAAGGTGGATTGTTAAATGTATTCAAATTTGCTACGCAAAAGCGAAGAGGACTTCAACTGTACCCCCTAGAGCACATTTCACTCGCAAGCTAGGGGCCACTATGGCTTTCTTAGGAAGCATCCCCGTAGCTGACATTTGCAAAGCTGCAACATGGTCTACACCGCACACATTCACAAAGCACTATTGTGTAGATCTGTTAGCAAGACAACAAGCTAATGTGGGCCAAGCAGTACTTAAAACACTGTTTCAGACAACTCCAACAGCTACAGGATAGCCACTGCTTTCGTAGGATACTGCTGTATAGTCTGCACAGCATGTGATCTAGAGCTCACATGCCTCGAACGGAAAATGCTACTTACCCAGTATGCATCTATTCTTGGCATGTAGAGCTGTAGAGTTGCATGCGCCCATCCACCTCCCTGGGTACCTGTAGCTTCTTTGGTTCTCTCTTTTACTATACATACATATGCGTGGACATCTCTATTCTTTCCTACTACTCCATTCTCACCCTCTGCGGGAAAACAATCTGAAGATGGAGTTGATGCCCATGCGCACTATCACCGAAAGGAGGAATCACCTATCTTGTGACTGGAAAGACTTCTTCGAAGAAAAACAGCGTGTAAACATCCGGACCCAACACTAGATGGTGATCTATGCACAGCATGTGACTCTACAGCTCTACATGCCAAGAACAGATGCATACTGGGTAAGTAGCATTTTCCATACCCTACACCTTTCTTCATGCTGATCCGTAGCAAGACAGTCCTCCTAAAGTTGAACAAAATGATGGCCATGTACTATATTTAGAAATGGGACACCCACTTTCTGCAGCTCTCTGCACTTGCCTGGGAGACTTGGCTTTGGGCTATTTGCAACAACATTTAGCTGTTGAGGGAGTATTTGCCAGGTGGGGACAACAACTTTGCCGACCTAAACAGAACGCATTAACAGGTCTACAAACCAGAACTGAACCCAGAAGTTCTCCAAAAGTATTTCTATCCGTGGGTACAGGAGGCCATTGAGGTGTTCACCCCACAGAAGCCCAAAATGGCAAAACATTGCCTCCAAGTACCCACAATTCATGGGCAATAAACTTTGGATGAACTGGTCTGGAATATTTGCTTACGCTTTTTCTCTCATTCCATATGTGATGAAGAAAATAAGTCACGTGTCTATGACCCTCATCCTAGTGGTGACATCAGGTAACCCTGGTGCTCCATGCTTCTAGAGATGTTGGTGAGCATTCATGAGAAACTGCTGCTGAGGCCAGACCTTTCTCTGCAGTTGCAGCATTCCTGAAGAACAGGAAACATGCATTTGTTTTCAAAATTCTTGATAAAGGCTTCATGGAGGGCCCGGAGTTATCCCTCCCAGAATGCCTCTAGCTCCTGTGTGGACTTGAATACAGTTCTTACATGGCTGATGGGTCCACCCTACGAACCACTCCTGTGATCTGCAGTCCTGATCATGGTAGATGGCTGCCATAGTAGCAATCACCTCCCTCAGACGCCTCCGTAAGTTGCAGGCTTTAACCACAAAAGAGACTTTCCGTCAGGTTTGTAGGGACAATGTCGTCCTTAGAACAAGTTCCTGTCAAAAGTAGTCTCACCTCTTCATATAAATCAAACCATCGAACTGCCCGTCTTCCTGCACCCAGACTCTGTAGTGGAAAGGGCTTCACACACGCTAGAAGTTAGAATTCCGGTGAAGTACTACCTCGACAGGACTAAGTCCCTTCATAGGCTACAAAAACTGTTTGTAGCCTTTTTTAAACCTCCCATGGGGCACACCATCTCCAAGTTGGGCATTGCAGGATAGTTACATTTATATAAAGCTGGTATGCCTAGCTCACACTGTACTTCCTAGAGCACATTCAAGTAGGGAACCACTGTGGCATTCTTGGGTAATACCCCTTTAGCAGAAATCTGAAGAGCTGCCGCCTGGTCAACTCCACACACATTCATGATCAACTGAATAAATGGACTACAAGGGGATCCTTTTCAATACTGATTTGAGTTAACGATCCCTATTTAAGTGTCTGTTTAATGAGCCATGTTGAACTAAGCCATGAGTCAAACAAAATAAACTGTTATCTGCAGTGGAACAAAAGAACAGGCAAATAAAAGTAATTATGTTACATTCACTTTGTGACTTGACACAGCCGACTCGCTAGGCAGGGCGATTGCTCAGACAGTGGCACTTCGTCGCTGTGCCTGGTTGAGGTCTATTGGCTTTTTGGGCAATGTCCAAGCACTCCTTACAGACACGCCCTTTCGATGGCACTTGCCTTTTTGGTGTTAAGGGAGATTCGCTGCATGATCGCTTTAACCAGGTCTGCCACCAGGTTGCTAAGACTCCATGGCCCAATGCCAAGCCCTACTCTGCCTTTCGTCCCTTCCATGGCTATGATGGGGGGGATACCAACTGGGTCCGTTCCCATCCAGTCCCCACAACCAACAAGCTCCCCAGTTCTTTTTTCGCTGCAGACATGGTTCCCACAAAACCAGTGGGGCCAAAGGCCAGAGATCTGCCCAGTCTTGCCTTGCCTTTGGAGGCTGCCTACCCTGCCAGCCTCCAAACCCTTTTAATATGCCCTCTCACCATCAAGGAGGGGTCCTAACAAGTAATCTGAAGATATCTCAATTAAATTAGCATGTCCTGACTCTCTATACCAGTAGTCAAACATAACCAATCCAAGGGACAGGGGAACGTAACATTTCTAAATAAAGAGAAGAGTATACCACAATTACACCACACAAACACAGAAATTAAATTGAGGTTAATTAAAAATTGTATTGAAATTAAATATATATATACACATTATTATTATATAGCGGTTCTCCATTGTGCGAGATTCAAGTGCTTGAAAGAAGTGCTCTTGCATAATTGAAAAGAAATCAGAAAGAATACAATAGAAATACAACAAATAAACCACAAACAAGTAGCGTCTTTGTCTGTCTGGCACGCTTTCTTTTTAGGTCAAATCACATTCCATCCATAATGTACAGGTACAGTGTTCAAATCGGTACTGTCTCTCTGGATAGTTAAGTCAGTCCAGGCTATAGGGATGAAGTTTTCGACGTTCCGACCCAAAATAGAGGCTAATTAAAACCTTAATGGTGGGTCTTCCTCAGGGCAGTTGGGAGTAACCTGAAATCACAAATATTCCCATGAGGGGGTAAACTTGATTACACAGCGAAGGCCCACCGGCTCTTCATCTGTTGAGGAATTAATGTGCTCGTAAGCCCAATCATATCGGTCTTGGAAAGCTCCATTAGACATGTGCTTAACACTAGTAGGCTTCTTAATATATCCATTAATTTGGAAAATGAGTCATCTGATTTAATCAGGCATCTGACTCTTCGTGTAACAGAGTTTCTTTGAAACGTCTCGCAGATGTGTGTATATATATTTAATTTCAATACAATTCTGAATTAACCTCAATTGAATCTCTGCATTTGTGTGGTGTAATTGTGGTATACTCTTCCTTTATTGAGAAATGTTATATTCCCCTGTCACTTGGATTGGGGATGTTTGACTACTGGTATAGTCAGGATTGGCTAATTTAATTGCTATATCTTCAGATTACCCGTTAGGACCACTCCTTTCTGTATCGCACTGTACTCGGGTCCTACGGTCTACTGGGTTACCCCATTATTATGTAAGGGCTCTCACCATCAAGGGCAACCAGTGGCATTCCACTCACCGGACAAATGGGTGCTTCAAATTGTTCAGCGCGGTTACACCCTTCCATGCATGGAAAACCCGCCGCCCATGCCACTATCTTCAGACTGGCTGACAAAGGACCATCTCCCCTGCTGTGTCAGGAAGTGCAGCCTCTTGGCTAAAGCAGCAATCAAGAGGGAACCAACATCAGAAGTAGGTCGTAGTTGCTATCACCGCTACTTTCTGATGCTGAAAAAGGACAGAGGCCTCCACCCTATACTAGACCTACGCCCTCTCAACTACTTCCTGAAGAAGGAGAAATTCAAAATGCACACGTTGGCTCGGGTCCCGTCTGCCCTGGTCCTTAGAGATTGGATGGTAAGGTTGGACTTGCAGGGCACCTATTTTTACATACTTGTCCTGCCCGCCCACAGACG
The DNA here is from genome assembly GCA_963921515.1 of Calotriton arnoldi. Classification (NCBI taxonomy): domain Eukaryota; kingdom Metazoa; phylum Chordata; class Amphibia; order Caudata; family Salamandridae; genus Calotriton; species Calotriton arnoldi. The sequence continues at coordinate 1,816,360 of CAWUFW010002737.1, read as the reverse complement.
TTGCTTGTGGTTCACGGTGGGGCTCGAGCACTTTGAATTTGCTGTGCTCCCCTTTGGCCTCACCAATGCCCCTCAGGTGTTCACAAAGCAGCAAGCTGGCCTCAGTTTTTGTTTTTCGACACCTCTTTGACTCTGATCCAGAGCTCTTTTAGATGCTTTGCTGATTAATTTTCTAAGCTTTCAGCAGCAACTAGGCCAAGATTTCAGGTTTTGAACGTTGTTGCAGAGGCAGTTAGATACAGTTGACATCTAGGATTCGAAAACTCCTCCTCTGCCTTTGACTCCTTTTCATTGATAGATCTGAAGTCTGTTGAAAAGACTGGACGGGAAGGTTTTGGTATGCCTATCTCTTGTAAATAAGCACTATGCCTGCTCGTCTCATAGCAGAGTGGCCAGGCCCTTTACCTTATTCCACAAATGCTGTAGCTGCATGCATGGAGACCTGCTTAGCGCCTGAGGTGCTGAGGTCGTTATGTGATGCCAGTCAAAAGGTCTGAAGCCCTTTCTGTCACGCCTTTCCAACATGCTACACTTCTCTCACATTCTTGTCCACCCAGGCCTAACAGTAGCTACTATAAAAGGTTATTTGGCTGCCCTGCCGCCTTCATATACCCCCACCACACCCCCAAATAAGTCTTCTTTAAGTTGCCATTATTGGTGCATTTTCTTAAATGTTTACTTTTTTTCTTCCCACTCCATTTATTGTTCCTCACTGGAATTTCAAGTTTGTGTTAATATTACTCATGACATCTCCACTTGAACTGATGCACATTTGCCTGGCCTGACTTTTAAACCTTTTTAGTGGTATTGACATCGGCCTGTAAGGTCTGTGAACTTCAGGCCCTTGGTTCGACCATTTCTGTTTTTCTACTGGGAGAAAGTGGTTCTTCGCACCTGTCAATATTTCCTACTGAAAGTTGTACCCCCTTTCATATGTGGGGACTGGATGATCAGCTCTTTGTGGGCTTTGCCAGAACCAAGAAGGACAAAGTGGTGACCAAGCGCACCATTTTGCGTTGGGTCACACTTTGTGTTAAAATCTGCTATCCTTTGACCAAGTTATACTTTTGACTGGCTGTTGTGCTCAACCTCTCCAGGGCCATGGCTGCATCCACACCTCTAATCGGAGGACTGTATTTAGCTTTCAGAAGCATGAGTCTGAAAGATGAGGACTTCAACTGGGTAGGCAGCTTTTGTAAGTTTTTCTTTCTTTGCTTAGGGATGTGAGTTTGGAGAGATGGGGGATCTTCTCCGTCTTTCAAGTGGATCATAAGATCGCTCTCTAACGGTTAGTTTCCTTGTTTAACCAGTGAGCTAACCTATGGGTATTTCTACTTAGTTTTGCGTGGAGCAAGATCATTAAATATGGTTGATTCTTTATCATTGGATTGCTTGGCTATTTCACTTTGGTCAATAGAGTGAGGTCTATCCAGTGTGAAGGTGTGCATCATAATTAGGGCTCCCGGTTTTATGGTATTTATTTTTTTAACATTTCCGTCTGTATTTATCCATATTTATTCTTTGGCCATTTTATCTGTGTTTATCCATATTTATTTTATGTTTTGTTAATAAATGTTGATGTTAAACTGTACATTTCCATATTTATTTAACTGATGGAGACACACTCATTCTTTGATGTCTGTCGTGATTTAGCTATTTAAGCTGCCAAATATAACGTAACAATACATCCACTAAATATTAGCAATATAACACAAATTTATTTTGGCATATGCCATTAATTAAAGAAAAGTCATCCTGTTTTTTTATTTCCAATGCTGTCCAGCTGCTCAGCTGTTAGGCTACAATTCATGAAAGAGAGCACGGAGAGTCACTTAAAAGAAGCACAATTTTCTGTATTTATCCACTTTTAAAAATAAATGCAGACAGAAAACACATTGTTTTCTGTCTGTATTTATCTGTAAAAATCCGTAAAAAAAGAAAACAGGGAGCCTTAATCATAATCTAACTGTATGCATCGTCATTCAGTTTATGAAAATGTCACTAAAAATTGATGGTCCCATCAAAAATAGTGGAATATTTTTACTGCAAAAACAACACCAATTGTATTTACAAATATATTTATGCATTAGATCAGTGGCGGCTTCTCCACTAAGGCGGAGGAGTGGCGCCCCACTGCTTTTTAGCAGTGAAATAAAGGAAAAATAAAATGATAACTCAACATTATTATCATTTTATTTGTTCCTGCTGCGGCAGCTTGGCGGGGCGGGGCTGCTCTGACAGGAGCCGTGGGAGTGGTGAGCCCACTTTGTAAGTGCACAAGAATGTTTGGCCGGCCAAACATTCATGCTCACTTTGCATGTTCTCCACCCAGGCTGTATTGCTCCCTGGGTGGAGAACATGCCCAGCCTCCCACTCCCTGTCTGAGCGCCGAACCACTGCGCTCAGACCAATCGCAACGCTGTATTGCAGCGTTGTGATTGGCTATGGGGAGCCTGGGTGTGCTTCCTTTTCTTGCCGGAGCGAGGGACTACGGAGGAGAGACGTAGCGAAAAGTTACGTTTTTTCTTTCTTTTTTTACACCTACTTCCCCCGCATGCCCCTCTCCCCCGATCCGTGCAGGCCGCCATTGCATTAGATCACATCAGTATTTTTTATCTTTGAGGTACTCATTAGAATTTCATAATACTTAAACTGTGTAAATTGATTACGCTTTCTTAAAATGGTGTAATGAAATTCAACAGTAACAAAGCACTGCATAGCCAATGTATGTTTGAAATACTTTGCACGGCTATATGAGTGGAAATAGACAAAGGCATATGCATTTTTACCAAAAACATTTCCATTCCCTCTTTCCTCTATAAAGGAATGTCTGATAACATGAATCAGAACTTTCTTCAAAGAGCAAACCACACATAATTTCCTTTCCACTGATGATCAGTTATACCTAAAACCATATTTACCTTAAACCGACTAGATCACATTAGAAAAAAATGAACTAACTGATAACATATATGTATTCATCAACGTACAGCTTGCCATGTTCCGCCCTCTCAACCCTTCCCCCTAACCTTTTAAAAAAATATATTCTTTATTGATTTTCATAGGATTAGTACACAGCATCAAGACTCCAGTATAGCAATACTTATACAACATTATGACAACCACAATGCATTCCATATAGGCATTATCCCCAACGCCCCCCAGCTGCTCATACTTTATTGCAAAAAAAAAAACATCACTACTACATATAGTTATCCTATTTGGAAGCAATTGGTGTAGTTACTAGTTTGAGCCTCAGTAATTCACATAGCTACCCTTTCCAGCCTTTTGTCCTTGTCTATCCTGTCCCTCAAAAGAAGCACACCTCTATTCCACAAAGTCCCACATCACCCATCCCGCACATACAGCATTTCTCCATGTCCTATACCCCTGAGTTGCCTCTTCGGCCGCAGCGTCGTGTGTAGGTCAGACAACATCAGTGCCCATGCCAGTAAGTCATCCCCCAGGCTCTCATCCCACCTCATTTGCTTAGTTCTGACTTCTTCCGTTACCGCCCATTCGGATATATCTCGCAACCAATCAGCGTAAGTGGGTGGCTACGACCCCATCCATGTGATAGGAATTCACTGCTTTGCGAGCAGCAAGCCCAGTAATAAGAACTTACGGCTAAGTTTATTTTTCGGGCAGGGCCAGAATTAGTCCCAGCAACAGTGCAGGGGGTGTGAGATCTCCCAACCAGTTGCCTTATTTAGTTAACAGTTCTCCCTAGCACTGCGCTATCAAGGAGCAACTCCACACCACATGCACAAAGTCCGCAGCAGGGGTCCCACATCTAGTACACCGGTCAGACCACGTGGCGTATATGTTGTGTAAGGTCTTTTGTGAGAGATCCGTCTGATGGGTGTAATTATATTGTATTAGTTTAAAGCGCATGTTGGAGCTTACAGTTCGCACCCTCATATGAACCGTTTCCCAGTCATATGTGGAGAGGGACTCACCCAACACCTCTTCCCATTTCCCATGTCACCTAGGTACGATCTTTGGCAAGTCCTCCCTCAGTGCACTGTATAAGTGTGATATAAGTCTGCGACCTCCGGACATCGCCAGTAACATTGTTAGCGTCTGCGAGGGTACTGGCTCTTATGGAAAACAAAACTATATCTCTCGGGCCGGTGCCCTCATCTTGGCGTATTGTAGGTATTTACCTGTACCCAACGTGAATGAATCCGTCGTGTCATCTCGCGTGATAAACTGGCCGCCCATATATAGATCTCCCAGGACCTCGTAGCCTCTGTCTTGCCATCTCTGCACGGACATCACTTCCGCTATGCTTGGAAATGGCTTTAGTGTCCAAAGCGGCATATCTTGTGCATAAGTCGTGTGGCGCAGAACTCTTGTGACTGTCTGCTCCCACACTCTGCCCACATGTCGAATCAGCAACATCAACTCTGCCGGTAGCCAATCACCACACATGAGCCGCTCAGGGAGTGTAACGTCTCCATGGGAGCCACTCAGGAGTCTCTTCTCCCAATTGTCCCCCTCGTCCAGCCGGTGGATGTTGTGCTGAAGGTGAGCTGCAAGATAATAAAGTTCTATATATGGAAGATCAAACCTTCCCCGTTCCCATGTCTGCTTCAACACAGATAGCCCCATCCATTTTCTTTTAGCGGCCCAGAGCAGGTCTATGATCAAACTATCCAATTCGATAAAGTACTTCCTGGGGATCTCATATGATGTACCCTGCAGTGTGTATAAACCCCTTGGCTAGCACCACCATCTTAATTAGTGAGGCTCTGCCGATCAGTGACAGGAGGGTCTTTCCAAATCCGAACAGACGCTCGCATGTCCGCTAGCACTCTGCCTATATTTAGGTTCAAAAACTTCTGTTTCATATAGGCAATCTGATGTCTAAATAACATCCTCTCCGTACCCCACAAAAGTCCCACCATTGGAAGCGCCCCAGGGCTCACCTCAGTCAGGCCACCTATCGGCAACAATTGGGATTTTTGGGTATTCACAAAGAGACCTTACTCCTCACCGAAGGTCCTCAAAACGTGCAGGAGCACGGGGACTGAGTCTTCTGGATTTCACGTGTACACTAGGGCATCATCAGCGTACAATGACACAATATGCGTTGTCTCGCCCACTGAGATCCCCCAGGGCCTTAGCATGTGATGCAAGAGTGCTGCCACGGGCTCCGTGGCCAGGGCAAATAGGGGCGATAAAAGACATCCCTGTTGGTACCTCGATTCAGTTGGAAACGCGTGGACACCATAGCGTCAGTCGGCAACCTGGCACCCGGGTCTGCGTACATGTGTTTAATCCATGCTATAAACTTGGGGCCAGCCCTACCTTTTCCAGCACGCACCAGAGGTACTCCCATGCGACTGAATCGAACACTTGTTCAATATCAATGAATGCCAATGCATAGGGACCCTCATTCAAATGTGGCGCATGGATGACGTGGGACAATTTATGGAGATTGTACATGGTATATCTGCGGGATAAAACCACACTGATCTTCATGTATCAATGTCGGTAGATATGGGAGCAGCCGCGCTGCCAGAACTCCACTCGGTATTTTTACATCCACATTTAGAAGCAAGAGTGGTCTATAGGACGATGCCTCAACCGGGTTTTTGCCCGGTTTTGGCACCAACACTATTAGGGTCTTGCGCATGCTTTCAGGTAGTCGCCCCTGCTGGAGTGCTTCTTGCTAGACCTCTAGAAGTTTCTCAACTAGTGCATCTGCATACATATGGTACAAACCAGCCAGGAGGCCATCGCCTCCTGGTATTTTTGCATGTTTCTGTCGCTGCAGTGCCGCCAGGAGTACCGCCCCTGTAATGGGCTCTTTAAGAGCTGCCTTCTCCTCTATCCCTAACCAAGGGAGGTATGTCTCAGCCAGAAAGACTGCCACATGGTCATCCGGTTCCCCACTACGCTCTGCATATGCCCTACAGAGATGGACCCGGAATGCTTCACTAATCGCAAGCTTGGTGTTGACTAATGTTTTGCTCGTGTCGCGCAGCACCAATACCGGTTCCTGGGATTCTTGCTGTCTCAAAACTTGTGCCAGCATAGCGCCGGTCTGTGTGTAACCTCTGACGGTATGACGTGTAAGTGTGTTTCTCCAATGTGCGCCAGTCATCTAAAAGGTCCCTATGAGTTTGACCCCATTCCTCAAGTCTCTGTGGTTGAGATTGAAGCGCCCTTTATATATCAAGCATTTGGGACTCCCTGCTGGCCAGGTCTTGTTCTAGCTGCCGTCTGACGCCATACGAGGTTTTAAAGAGGCCCCTCTGATCACTACTTTCATTGCTTCCCAGTCATGGGCCCTACTGCTGGAGCTGCCCCAGTTTTCATGGAAGTAGTGGGATAGTGCCTCCCGCACTGTAGCCTCAAACGGTGGGTCTGCTAGTGCTACTTCGCGCAAGCGCCACATCGGTACCGCGGGGGGAGTACGCCCTCTCCCCAGGCACAGGAGGAGCGGGGAGTGATCAGATAAGTAACGTGCCAGGTAGGAAACCTCCTTCACTTGTTGTGCCAGTCCTGTGGAGACAAGTCAATAATCTAGGCTACTATGCGTCCCTGTGGCAGGGGTATAGTAGGAGAACATTTTGGAGGTTGGGTGTCTTTCCAGATATTTTGCTGGTTAAAGCCCCGCATCAGGTCTCTCAGTTGCCCTGTCATGTGTGGTTTCGTGTTTCGACGTGTTTGCTCACGATCAAGCCCCGCATCAAGCACACAATTACAATCGCCCGCTAACACCATATCTGCTGTCAGGTAGGGTGCCTCAGCTGCCGTCACTCTTCTGTAGAAGTCCTCACAATCGGTTTTAGGAGCATATACGTTTAGTAGGCACACCTCGCGCCCATCCAGGCCTCCATATAGGATAAAGTGGGCTTCCGGGTCTACAGCATGCCCCTTATGATTGAAGGGTACTCCAGGGGCCAACAATATCATGGCACCCCGGGCGTATCCAGAGTATGAGGTAGCATACAATTGTCCCCTCTACCTCTTGCGAAGACTCTCGATACAGTCCCCCCAGACATGAGTCTCCGGTAGGAATGCAATGGAGACACAATATCGTTTGAGGTAAGCATTTACTCTGTGCCATTTCTCCAACTGCGTCAACCCCCTGACATTCCATGTCGGGACTTTAAATACCTCATCCGCCATCATTCGTGCATGGCAAAATCATTTTGAGGTCAGGGCATCCGAACACGCTTTCCCACATCGGGCACTGTGTGTACCACACACCATAGCTTCCTTCCATATGAGCAGCTGTCATTCACCGTAAACAATGAAAGGAACAAAACTTCACCCCCCTCTCAACATCCCTACCCCATGGGCAGTAACGCAAACTTGCCCTGTCTATTGCTAGGCAGTGCGTAAACTGGTGTTTTCCACTCCATTACCAGTGCTCTGTATACTTATCAAACCAAGAATACAAATAAACAAACAACTGAACGCTTTGCTAGAGACCAGCACACTGTGGTGGCCACGAGGCAGTGCCCCAGATCAGCCTCTCTAGCGCCTGGACCCTTGGTCCCTACTGCTCCTGTCAGCCCAAGTAATCACATAATGTTTGCAAACATTCAGGCAACCCATCTGCTTTTCCCTCCCATTTTTCCCCTGTAAGAAAATAGCAGCCAACCCAATGCATGCAACCCAGCACATCCACCTAGTCACTGGTCTTGTCAGCCTTGAAGAAGTGCACTTTCCGGTCATGTACCACTCGAAGTTTCGCCGTAAACATCAGGATGTAGCGTAGATTAACCCGTTGGCTGAGCGTCAAATTCCCCCGCGGTGCGGGAGAATTTGACGCGTGCGCAGATCGGACGGCCCCCGGCTGTCCGCACATGCCCACCGTGACGTCGGACGGCCGGGGGCCGTCCAATGCACGCAAAGGGTTAAGGGCTCACAGCCGTTTTTTAATATCCAAGAATGTTTTGCGCTGAGTCTGGATTTTTTGGGTATAGTCAGAGAAGACAGATTGGGGCCATCCCTCAAAGCTCGTTGGCTCCTCATGCGTTGTGTTGCAAGACTGTGTTGCGATCCCTGAAGTTGAACAGACAAGCGACGAGGGCCTGCTGCGGCGCACCGGGGTGGGGGGGTCTAATGTGCCCTTTCTATCATAAAGAATTTTGACAATTTCTCTGGGTGCATGATTTTGGTAAGCCAATCCTCAAGAACGAGTTCTGCAGACTGGCCCTCAGCTTTTTCCAGGAATCCTACGAAGCCCAGGTTATTCCTCCTGGATCTTCCCTCAGCGTCTTCAATGCGTTCCTCGAGTCTCACCGTTAACTTCTGCAAGGAGGACACGGTTTCTTGTAATGTAGCGACCTCCCATTGCAATTTACATTTTCTTCTGTGGTCGTTACGCATTTCACAACTTTGCGGAGGTCAGTCCTGCGTAGGTTAACGTCAAGGGCCACAGAGTCTATTTTAGTGACCATCTCCACCCGGGAAACCTTAATGGTCTCCGCCATTGGGATAGTGTGGGTGTAGTTAATTATTTTGTTGGCCTGAGCTGATCTCTCCACCATGGTGTCTCAGCTTGTGTTCTTCTGCACAGTGCACTGCTACTTCTCCAGGCACTCTGAGTTGTTCTCTGCATTCAACCACCCTTTACAGGCAGGTTCCTCACATTTCCTGAGGGCAGCACCGCGGTCACACACCCGGCCAGAGTTCCTGGGGCAATTGTTCACGTACAGGCTATCGAGATACTTCCAGTTGTCGCCACCGCAACACACTTTAAGGACTCCTGGGTCTTGCAATCCTCCTGGGGACCACTACAGTCCCAAATGTTCCCAAGAGTGCAGTACTATGGAGAGATGGGGTGTTCCCAGCAGTTATTACAGATACAATCCATGTCAGATTACTATGCTCCAGCAGCACACCGAAACCCCTTGTGAATTCAAATGCAGTTTTCGTTAGGTCTCAGAGCACATCAAGAACAGAGGAAGCCACTGTAACCTGGTCGGAGACAACTTTATGCAACTGCGTCCAGGAGGTACAATCCACGTGCCAGTACAGGAACACCCTGTAGGTTCCAGCTCCCTCGTGTGAGATAGGATTCCTCTGGGCAGCTCCCCTGGAGAGTTCCATGGCAGGGAGCGCACTCCACTCACCTCTGTGGAATGGTTTTAGCCCTTCCAGGGCCTGCAGTGTTCGCTGTCGGGGCCCCCCCTCCATAGACCTCAGGCCACTATCCACGTTACTGCTATAAAACCTACAGGGCCCCGGCCAGGCGACACCACACAGCACCACGAGGGGCCCCCTTGTACGCCGCCAGCTCACCAGATCAGGCCAGCTGAGGGTCCACCCAGGGAACGGCAAACCCATGGGGCCTTCACTATGCGCCCCCTGATCGTAGGCGTGGGTACATTCCGGCACCTGCCGCCTGGTCAGGGACGCGCAAGCACCAGCCCAGTCCCCTTCTCCTACTCACTCATCAGGGTTGGGCCAGTGCAGCATCCCCTCCTGACAGCTATGCCGGGCGAGTCTGCTCTGCTACAGCCTGTAGCGTGGTGCCGTAGGCCGCAAGTTGCACCACACACGCCACCGTGGTCAATGGTGGCAGTCACCGCATTCCGCACAGATTTTCGCCTCATCAGGCCCCCACGCCAGGTGATCATGCAGTGCAAATTTGGGGGGTGGGCTGGTGGGTTCAGCCTCTAGACGGGGCAGATAATCCAGGATTTGAACTGCAGTTGGCATGAGCTCTGGTAGGAGTGACTAGTCGGCCATCTTGCATGGCCACCACCTTCCCCCTAACTTGTGGCACAATTCATCGACCCCTCTCACACCGTGACCCATTCAACTACCATTGGTGCTAGGCCCGTGCCCCTTCTTGCTTGCCTCCTTCGTATATCCATTGCAATGGGTGTAAAATATGCCCCTATTCCTTCTCCACAGTACTGTTGCCCTGTGCTAGTATATATGTATCTCTCCACTCACCTCAACAATACCACCTGGGGCCTGGCTCTTATCCCATGTAATTGTTCCCCCTCTCCAGTGGCATAGAGCTAAGAGCTGCACACAGAGGAAGCATGCCTTCCAGTAGAAAGGCTACCAGTTTGGACCAATGTGTGCATAGGTTCCTCTACCCAGCCTAATGCATCATTTCAGAAGAAAGACTGGTTTCATCAGAACTATGAAAATCTATCTTTTTCGATCTCAGATTTCAAGTCTCTGCCCAGAGCCCTGACAAGGCTATGCATTTTCCTGTGCTGCAACAGTGGTGCTTGGCTTCTTGGGTTTAGGGTTCCTGTACAACCTCCCTTTCCTTTCTTGCCTGCTTCTCTACTGCATCATGTCCCCTCTTCTTCCACCTCCTTAAAACTTATCACATTCAGACACTCTCACCTCCCCCCTTTACCATGCATGGTGCCTAATGATGTATCCTGTTTGGCATTCCCGCTACTCCCTAAGGATCCTGACCCAGGGCCTCGAACCAAAAGCGTTGCTCTCAGGCTGTGCACTGGTGGGCAACGGGGAACGTGTTGTGCTGCTGAAATCACTGCACAGAACTGGGGGTTGAGGGTAAAGTATTGTACAGCTGAGATTGCTGCACAATTCAGAGAAATGGGTGGGGTATGCCCATGCAGTATTAACTGCACGGTTTACCCAACACAAACCAGCACACACTTCAAATAACTGCACACAGACACTCTAGGTTGGCAGACTTTCTATTATGATTTCACAGGACATTGTGTGTGCAGAGACATGAGTGGGTGCAGCCATCAAAAGATGTTTATTTGGAGAGCTGAGTCTTGGCACACTTTCTTTCATTCAGTGTTATTATTTTTAGGTCCTGTTTATGCAAAATGACCTATGGCCATCTTACAGTGGGCTTAGAGCCCGCCCATTGCTTACCATTGGTTGGCTTTATTGTCACTCTTATTTGCTTGTTTTTTTATTCGTTAGCTTATGTGGCTTTGTTCTTGTGTTGTCCCTCTCCTGGAGCACAGTCTCATTACTTGTGTCCTTCCACTGCTTACTTTGAAGGTACTATTTTTCTCTTTTTGGTTAAGCAATCCATGAAAATGAATGTGTTTTCCAGCTGTCTCTCTGGTGTGCTTCTCTCTCCCTCTATGCCTTGCTCTGAATTGCTTTTTCCCAAACCACCTCCGTGTTGCGCACTCCCATATGTACTTCTTCCTCGCATTGCTTTTTCGCTTTTGTGTCTTCGAGTTTTGCTGCCCCTTTCCGCCCTCCGTTGCTGCCTCCTCACCCCCACCTGTGATCTTGTTTAAATGTATTTATTTTTTTGTGTAGGACCAGCAAATTGCAGCCGACCCATCTTATTTAAAAGGGTTTTTGCACTACTTCTGTTTCTTTTTCTTTTTTTATTTACTGACCATTTTGAATAGGTAAATTGAAAAAATGGCACCTGCATCATTTTGTAGGTGTGGTGCCTTTATTTATAATAACGTAATAACTTTTTGCCATGCCCCATAGCATCTTTCTGATGCTGTACAACATGACTAAAAGACATTGGCAAAGCCAATAGGCCCCAAAGGTGAGATCTGTTACCTTTGCCAATGCTTGTTTATTCCAGCTTGCCCTCTTTAAGATCGCTAGACTATTTAAAATACATTGATCTGACCGGATAAAGAGATTATCAAGTGTGTTCCAATCTCCTGGCGTTAGCCATAACTGGTAGCAATTGCGACCATTGGAGAGTTAATAATGGTTAACCAATTGCAATATACATAGCTAAATAATTTTATCCACTGTGGTTTGCCCAGTAACCTCTTATTGCCCCAGAACCTAGAGATATGCCACACTCTCTCTGCCTTTATTTATTTACCTGTGAACTTTGGGGACACTTAGAAACAAGCTCAATTCCCAGACGTGGAGGCTGAAAAAAGTCCACCCCGCTGGACATACTCCACCCACATGGTGGGCACTTAACTGGCGTGGGCAAATACCAGCACACCACCACTAGATTGTCCAGTAGGTATGTTTTAGTCATGAAATTATGAAGCCTCATCTTTAATCTTGGTTTTACCAAAACGTGTTGCACGGATCACGCTGGTAAAGCAGAATAGTGTATTATGACGACAGGACATCAGAGTGTAGGGACTGAGTCTCTCTACAACGTCAGTACTTTTCGGCCCAAATCCTAGCTAGCTCACAGTGCCTCACCTGAACTCCTAATCTACCCAGAGTATCCGGTGATTTCAGCAACCTTGAACACGGCACTCTAGTCCCCGAGGGAAATCATGGAAACAGATCCTACCCATTTCGTTGTTCACACACACTCATGCATGCCCGTGGTAAATACAAGGCAGACATGAAGGCAGTTTATAATACATTTATTGAAACTATCGCAGTCTATTATGTAGCAAATGTTTGCGATCATTAGACAGATGTAACTAAACAAAAAAATTAGCATTACTAACAGGGTATATAGGACAAACATCCTAACCATGGCAAATTGTCCATCTGGCTAATCTACCCTCACTGTATGAGCACAGGGATTTATAAATGATCTCTGGGATTGGCCTCAGACCCCATACTTGGAGAATGTAGTAAGGTATGGTTATGTGGTCCGCATTGTGAGTGTAAACTCAGTTTACGCAGGGCTGCATGTTAGGCACTGCTTTCGTTCTGGAACAGTCCTCTCTGCCCTCCAAGGTGATGAGGCACAGCTTATATGATAAAACTGTTGTGTTGGAAGATGTAGCTGGCGATCATGTTATGTCTAAACGTTAGGAGCTGTTGCTGAATGAGCAGAGAACACAGTACGCTATGTATTCCAAGCAACCTTGTACAAGATGTGCAGACCAAAACCCATGAAAAGACCCTAAATAACAAGCAACATGCACAGTGTTTTCCAAGAAAAATGTCATGAAAACAAATGTATTATATGTGGCTATGCTGAGCAGAGTCAGCCTAAAATGTGTAAAGCGATTAAACTAAGGGAGAACCAAAGTGGCCCCAAAAGGGAAATTACTGCACATGCTTTATTAATAGTCTGTCCAGGGCTACCTGCACAGTGGCCTTTCTTTGGGCAGGAGCAGTCGGTGGGCCCTGCCTATATACTTTGATCCTGTTTCATAGTTCTTACATGTCGGGTATGTTGTACCCAAGATGAAGCAATTTGGTTAAATAAGCGAACCCAGATTGCAACACAAAACTGCTTCCTCCAAGACCTATTTTGGCCAATATTCCAATTATTGGTGAACAGATAATGTGACTGGACGCTGCCTCTCAGGTGTAAAATTCAGTGTCTGTTGCGGGGCTAACTTGTCATTAACTCCATTGGTTTAATGCTCAGCAGCATCGTAGCAGTAGTGTATTGATTTTAGAGAATACAAATGGTTACAATTATAACACACTTATTGTAAAGACAGCCAAACTGATTTCACTACTTGCAACAAGAGAGCTGTACACTGATCCTAAAGGATTAGATAAAAAACATGTAATCTCAGTGATCGAATTTCATGTGCAAATCTTGAAACTTTCACTATATTAATTTGAACTATAATACATTTTGAGCGGATGTAATTCTCAATACCTGTCTTACAAAAATAAAAATCCTCTCTGCTGGTCGTTCATAAGTTAACATTTTAGAATAGGCACTCTAACATTCCATTAAAGGCTCCGAGCCTTCTCCGCGGCTCGTTCTGAGCCTCTTCACTGAACATTTTTGAACATTTGATCTTCATTGTTTCTAAAGGGAAATGTCCTTCTAAAGCTGCCCTTTGCTCTGCAGCTCCTTCCACCCATTTACCTTGTAATAAATACACCGGCTCTCCATGGTGCTATGGACAGGAGCCCTGTTGTGGTGCTCATGTCTTTCCTGCCATCAACTCTTTGCCTCCCCAAATTTAGGTATGAGCATTACTATAGTTGTGTGCGTAAGTAGTAGCTGGACCCTAGGACAGGCCTAGGACTCTGTGACCATGCTATGTGATGCCAGGATCAAAGTAAAGTAAGGGCACGAATATCTCATGTAGTCGTGTACTCAGAGCAAGGATGCATGCCTCTTTACCATGCACAGGGCATTCCCATCTGAAAACCCCTGCTTTTAGCACATGAACCGTTCTCCCCAGTTTCAATGCTCTACACGGTCTTCCCAGTTCTTTCTAAGCAAGCTTCCGTTGTCAGCCCATGTAGAGCACTTAAGGTGGAAGCATGCTGAGGGCGTTGAGAAAGGGAAGCTCCTATAGAGTGATACAACTATCGATCACACATGGAGCATTGCAGGTAGGAGCTAGCCTAGAGCACTGAAGCTACAGGTCTCATGTGGATCAACAAAGCTGGAAGCATGCATACAGCTGTGACGTTAATAACCCTTGTATAGCTCTGAAGGTGGCAGCATGCCTTCAGCGATGAGAAAGGGAAGCCCCTTTAGGGAGATGAAAATAGGAAGTTTATGTAGAGCCCCTGGTAAGCTACAGAAGCCTGGAGCATGAGTCATATTTTAGTGCAAATAATTAATGAAGAAGTCTCAGATCTTTGCTGTGGTGGTCACTAGTGATGAATGTGATAGATTCTGTAGATGAGTCTGTGGTTAGACATGCCCTCTGGAGGTTCACCTCAAGAAAGTTCATCCTTTGGAAACCCGCGAACACTAAACACTCACACAGCATTGCTAGTTCTGGAGTTCACCGTTCTTGCTGAAGGGCGAGCATCGAACATGCCACAGATGCCAGGTTCAGCTGTCTCCCTTGGTAGTGGCTTTAAGCACCTATGGTCTCTTGAGTTGGTTGTTGGGTACCACAGTCATTGTATTCTTCTGTTGTGTCTTGTCACCTCTGTAATGGAAAGCATGTTAAATTTTTGGTAACCTGGGATCACAGAAATCAACAACTTGGTGATTTTATCAGGAGATACAACTAGTAACTTGCCATCAGAAAAACACCTTTCACGGAGTACCTACGCACAAGCTATGAAAACGGTCTACCCTTCACATTCAATAGTATGTAGCTGTCATCTACCAAACCTATCAGCGAAAATGCATTCCTTCCCAATGGAAATTTGGGATTGAGTCATTATGACTAGACTATTCTCTTTAGGGCTACTGTGACTTGCTTGGTTTGGGACTAGTAGAGCTCTGAAAGTCCAGTTTTAGCAGATTCCCACAACACTGAGAGACACACACTTTCACAACTCCCTCCTGAAATGTGTCCACTCATGCTCACCTGTAAAGATAGTGCTCATCTTGTCCAAGCAGCTCACCATAGCTATACAGGTAATCAACATCAGACAGAGAATCCAGCGGAGGATATCCCAGGCAAGGTAGTGGGTCTCTGTGTCACTGTAACAAACACAAGCAGTGATTGGGGTGGGTTGGGGTTTCTGTCAAGAGCCTGTATGATTTTTTTTTTGAGGACTCGCTACAGACATTTTTAACTGCCTGGAAGACCTTAAGTTGTCCCTTCTTCAAAAAGTATAATAAGGAATATATATATATTCACTGAAAAAACCACAGGTTTCATGGACGTTATAGTTAGGCTGGCATTTTACTCGTACAAAACCAGAGAAATTCGGCCGTTATAGTTACCTGAGCTCACTATAACTCGCGCTCCCGCAATGCACTGCTGATGTCACATATTACATCACTCATGACATGGTCAGTGACATCACTGATGACATCTCAAATGACATCACTGATGACATCATCCACTTAAGATCCGATGCACCTCCTCACACCCTAATATCACCTTTCATACACCCACTCTAAAATACAGACTACCTTTTTCGAAACAATAGACACACCAATACCAGTTAGTACATACCCACTCACTAATTCATACGTCTACACACATGCACTCACTCATCCATACATTCACTCATACACGCAGTCACTGATCAATACAGCTACTGATATATGCACTCATACACCCATACAGACACTCACACACTGCCACTCACCCATAGATTTTCTCACACACCTAGTCAGTCACCCAAAGAATAAATCACACTGCCATTTACTCACCTATACAGTTATACACACACCACCTCACCTATTCATACAGATGGTAACACATACTTGCTCTCTTCTACAATCACTGAAACATGCACACACTCATATAGCTACTCTCACACTCACTCACACATACAGTCACTTATATACTCCAAAACTCACATATACTGCCTTTCACATATGCAGTTACTCACCCATATACCACTGAGACATCCATACACTCACCAACAAAGCCATACACACACTCACTCAGCCATACAGCCTCTCGCAGATGCACTCATGTACCCATACACCCAGTGAATCACCCACTCACACGTCCATGCAGGGAGTCATACCCACCCACACAGACACTCAGGCTCCCATATTGGTACTCAGACAACCAATCATTAACCCATATAGACACTCATGTAGCTACTCACCAACCCATGCAGCCACTTACACACAAACTGA